>JAKGSA010001680.1:0-33687 GCA_033558755.1 Philaethria dido | reverse complement strand
TATATATATATATATATATATATATATATATATATATATAAACACTACGAGACACACGTAGGATAGTCAGTGAGAACCTAACGTCGAGACGCTCCGTTCACCGAACTCTAGACATTGCCTGTTAAGTTGAAGAACTCAACACCGCATTTTGTTTACCGGAACTTAAATTTAATAATTTCTCCGAATGAGAATCGAACCCACGATCAATCGCGTTTATAATCAGACGCTGTCCCACTGCATCATGATGATTTCAAAAAGAAAAAGTTGACTACAAACATCCAGATATATAATACCTTGCCATATATTTCGAGTCCGGAGAGCGAGAGATAACAGCTCTGTCCACTGGCGTTCTTGCCGTTCTGTTGTATGCGCAGGTAGCGGTAGGGCGCGTCGCAGCGCACGCGCCACGTGGCCGTGCTGCCCGGCTCCTGCAGCGCCTGCTCGTCGCTGTGCGCCACCAGCGTGTTCCAGCTCACGCCGTCCATTGACATCTACCATTATAACAATATCTTACATTACAATCGCGTATGCAAACGAAACTAAAGTGGTTTAGAAACACGAAACAACTTTCGATTATTTTTTTTTAAAGGAACAATCAAAAATTTAATAAGAAAGAACTTAATGATTTAATAACTTAATGAATGAAATATAAAAAAAGAAACCATAAGCTTTAGGTTTTGCCATCCATTCACAAATACGTTTCTTAAAATATGAAAATCAATATTATAAGATTATTCTATTGTTAAATTTTCTATAAATACTACTTATGAAACCATGTTAAATATTATAAAAATAAAATTGTCTATGCAAAATATCATTTCAATACATACTTACCAAATATTGGATCATAGCTTTTATAATTTTAAAAAGTTAAACTCAATGTTTGAAATAGTGGCAAATACACGACCTTAGTTAATGCTATTTAAAAAACGCCTTTTTTTGACGAAAAATTTAATTAAAAATTATAATTCAAATATATCACTTACTTGAAATAACCAGTTTCTAAGAGCCGATCGTCCATATCCTCTAGCATGTCTTAAAGTATATGCTGTTGGTACAATGTGGACACCTAAATCCACCGCTATAAAAGCTCTTCTATCGTCATTTGTGTGGACATTGAGAGGTTCTGGTGATCTAGAGAGTGCATCCTCAGCACGACCATATGGTAACTGGCGACCGTCTGACGACCACACACTGACTAGCCCGTGTGCTCCTGGATTCACCCATTCACAAGTACCACCATTGCTTCCAATGAAATATAAAACACCGTTTTCGTCAAAGTCATGCTGTAATAAAATATATTACGTTACATTACTAATCAATAACATCTCAAATATCGAATAAATCATAAAAAATATTGTGTTTGCATATTTGCTTACATCATACGTAAAATTAAGCGGTGCTTCTGCTTTGATTTTCTGTACAAAATGATAGGTAGATCGTTCCATATCGTACCACTGGCGAGCGACAGATTTCGCTAGGAATCTCTCGAGCTGACGCACTGTCGTTAGAGCTTCCACCTTCAGATTTCGCCCGGCATTATTATTAACGACGGATTCTTCTGATGTCTCGTCATTTGCACGTTCGACTCGAAGCCTATGATTAATATTAAAATTATGTATAGTAAAGTAAGCTGTCGATAAATCAGGAATAATCTTGACATAAACTTATTTCAATTTAGTAACGCTGACAATTGTTTTCTTTTCTGGTTTACCAAAAAATATGTAATGATTTAATAATATCAATTACATTATTGAGTATTAATTTTAATAATTATTAACGTAAATGTACGTGGTAAATTTAATATGAAAACGATCTATTCGCTTTATCACTATTAAAATAATACAAGAACGTTAAGAACGTGGTTATCCACGTTTTTAACGAAACGAGAGGAAACTAGACATATGGTTATGTTTAACACACATTTTCTCAAAACATATTAAAACAAAGAATTTTATAGTATACCTAATACGTTTAGTGAGGTGGTGCAGCGAGGCGGGCTGGTGCGCGGGCGCGTCGGGCGCCGGCGTCAGTACGGGCAGGCGCTCCACGCTCTCCAGCACGGCCACGAGGCGCGCCGCCAGCGCCGCGCCCGCGCCGCCTCCGCCCCCGCCGCCCCCGCCCTCGCCCTCCGTCTCGCCCTCACCTTCGCCTTCACCTTCGCCCTCCTCCGACCATGCCCACTCGCGCACGACACGCTCGCGCTCCGCTAGTTGTCCTGGTCCATCTATATACACATTATTTAATATTTTAATACTGTCGTTTGACTTATGAAATGTATAGCCCATTTAAAAACCGACAAAATATAAACATTCCTTTGGGTAAATGCACACTAACCGTTCGGTTGCGGGGACAGCAATTCCAGTAGAGCCGATGCGAGGCCCGAAGACTGGAGCTCATAAGCTGATAATAATTCCTCTCCGCACAATAACTCATTTAACTGATCCAAAGATTCCCTCAGCTCGCTACGCCAATCTCCTATTCAAAAACAGATGAAAAAATATTCTGTCAGTAAATTTAAGTTAGAAGTGAACATTACGCTGACCCAATATATACAATATATATATATGTGTCACCGGCGGGTTGCACGGCGAGGCGCTGCAGACGTGCGAGCAGCGCGCGCAGACGGGCGACGGGCGCGCGCGGCTGGCGGCCGGCGGCGCTCGCCAGGTGCCGCGCGTACAGTGCACGGGCGCGTTCTCCTACCTATAAGCATTATACCTAGGATTGGTTTACATTATTCTATTCTTCTTATATTTGTAACTCATTCGAGGGAAATCAGTAGTATTTTAAGAAAACGTTCAGATGCACACAAAGAATTATTAAGTGTTCACGGAGTAAAAAATTTTTTTCTGTAATTTTAACAAATGGGAAACAATTTTAGTGTTGTAAAGAAAAATTGAATATAAATTCATCAAAATGTATACTAGAAATCGTAGCAGTCGAACACTACGATATACGTCGAACATCAAATAATATTTGCATTATTTAGAGTGTGTAAATTTCTCGTTTATTTTATATTTTGTAACTCGCTTCATGTGCAGCGTTTTAAATATAAAATATATAGTTGAAAGATATTTATTATTTCAGTAAGCATAAAATTAACCTGTGCTTTTTGTGCTTCAGTCTTTGCAGATAGACGACTACGTGCTGATGTAGTATTCCCATTATTAGGAACTGTCACTCTACGATCTGCCCAACCGCTAGCTAATTCTGGTCCTATAACAAATTAAAGCAATAATTAAGTAATAACAAATTATTAAGAAATATATAAAATATTATACAAAAGCAATTTTTACATACCTAAAAACGTTTCAGCTGTAAATGAATGTTTTGTCCCTCTATTTGATTCGAAAATAAATCCTGGTAAATCTTCTCTTAGTATTGTAGTCTGCTGCTGTCCATCTGTATTATGAATATGAAGCTCTTTTTCTCTAAAAACAAAACAATGCTATCAAAATGTCTTCAAGATTGATTTCCTAAACTACTTTTTTCCATAGGACTGGGTTCAATTTTCATTTATATACAGTATATAACAACAGTATTACGTAAATATTTATCAAGAAACTATATAAATATATCATGACTTAATTTCAAAGTAGACGCCTAGTTGTAATAGCTTACACCAGTTTTAGTAGTGTAGTGTTATATCTATATTTTATACTTTAGATATAAAATTAAAGTGTTCTTAAAGCTCGTACCCACCTCTTACAGGACAAAACCCAGTTACCAAGAATCAGTTTTGTCGGGCTCGGTTTGGATAATATGCTTTGGGGTACGCAATTTTTTACAGATGCTCTCGCCCGTTGGAGTTTGTCAATAAATTCACCACGATTCTCTGCAAACATATACTCTTATAAAATATCTTACACCAAAGAAGAAAAAAAATAGAAGAAACAATTAATAAATTTATAAAATAGTAGTATGATGTAAACTAAGGACCCGTATTATCAGTCTGATGTTCGGGCGAGCCGCTGGAGTACATGGTGGCCAGCTTCCCGTCGAGCAGGAAGCGGAACCAGCCGTTGGAGCCCGTGCTGAGCTCGAGCGCGGCCACGTCGCTCCACACGTACAGCGCGTCGCGGCCGCGGCACAGCGACCACTCGCCCCAGCAGTACGCGCAGCCGCTCGCCAGGCTGCTCGCGTCCTCGCCCGTGCCTACGAGTGACCACACCGACCGATCACATACAACGAATTAAATATTACCTTATATGCTATTCATCTAAAATTTGTTTTAAAAGGAAACAGAATTAACTGAAAATTATACGTGCGGATCATTAAGAAAATTGAAACTGAACTGCGCTAAGTCGAAATGTTTTAATAATTCGCGACAATATTTTGATTCTGTCGTAATAAAACTAATAATAACCAATTTATCAGAGAAATATATCAAGAAATGCTACTCACCTATCAATAATTAAGTACACCAATACCTCGCATTGCGTCGTTTCGTTTTGCGTTTTTTTCGAAGTTGCGTCGCTGCTTAATTTTTACTAATTTTCACTGTGCGTCGTTAGATTTTTAAAGTTGCGTTGTTTTGGATTTGAGTCTTTAATTTTTTTTAATTTTTTTTTCCTAAAATATGGCAACACTTTTGTTTTTAATTGTGCCATGTCATCAAAATTTGGGGATTCCCTTTCTAACTAAAAATCAACGCAAATTTAATTGAATTTTATTTTCACTTCGTTTTGCTTATTTTAGAGTTCAGTTTAATTACATAGTGTGAAGTAGTGTGTTGTGCTTTTTTAAAAAGATAATTACATATATAAGGTATACGTTTCGTTTACGTTACGTTCGCGTTACGTTTGCGTTACGTTTGCGTTACTGTACTGTTTGTATTTTCGTAAGCCTGGAACCTATCTTCGATCATTAAATGGTTTGCTATAGAAAATCTATTTTCACTTTGCGTCGTTTAAATTTGCGTTATGTTTTTTTGGAACGTAACCCCGACGCAAAGCGAGGTATGGGTGAAGTAGACATTTGCTCGAGTTAAAAATAAAGAGAGGGACGAACCTAGAACACCACGATTTTTGAGTTTTCTCTTTATTTGATTAAAAGTGCGATATGTACAACAATAGTTTTAAAACATATCTATTTGTACAAGAGATTATATATGTAGGTGATCTCGGCAACATATCCTGTCATATTAAATTTAGTATAATAGAAACGTAAATATTTAACTAATACTCACCAGCAGCAATAACCGTTTCCCCGTCGATAGATATCTGCGCCACTGGAACCGACGCCAGGGCTTCCACTTTACTGAACACCCCAAGACGAGCAAATTGCTCTAAGTAAATGTCAGCGGCTTTCACCATCAACTCTTCGGCAATGCCTATAACGGTCAAATGACCATCATCATCATCCTGTAGTAACAGAAAATTATCCTAAATTACTATTTTTACTTTTACACAGACAAATAATAAGGAAGTAACAATAAGTTTAGTGCTGTTCAGATCTCAATGAAGTTCATCATTCAGGAGTAGGCAGGTGTTATAAAACATATACAAAATATTTAGTCACTAAATATTAGTATCTCGGTTCATATTCAATTTTTAAGCATTGCAATGAAATAAAAAAATAAAACATTTATACAATTTAACACAAAAAATGAACAACTCTTAAATCTAGAGCAAAAAAATCGAATAGGTCTGGCGATTAAATGCAGGTAAATTTCGATGGTGTGATATATATTACCTTGTATGTATCTAATTGTTTCAAAGTGAATAAGAAGAATAATATCACAATGCTGTTATTGTATGTCTGACAATATTTTATTAGTATTTTTTAAGGAATATGGTAAAATATTTAATTAATTCCAAAGTTATGTGACCAATACTCATAGTTTGTTCGAAAGAAATGAAAAAAAAATTCGTTCGAAATTTAATAAAAGTATTGCAAATAATTAAAGAATGGATTATAAAACATTTAAATTCTTTATAATTTTATTTCTTCCGAACAAACTGTTTTAATGTTAAATTAATAAAAACACTAAAACCTATATACAATATCACTATGTCACACTTTGAAAATTAAAAATATCTAAAATGGATGCTGTACAAGGAACTTCACTCATAAAATAGTATTAGATCTTAAAGTTATTCCTTTATTGAAAATTGTTAACATGTAATAAAGAAGAGGCATTTATGGGTTAAAATATTGCATATTTATTTTAATTCTGATTAGGTCCAAAATTAATAAGGGGTCACATTAGGGTTGAAATACAAAAAATAAAGGGTACATGAGTATATTACAATATTTTAAGTTTCTTTTTATGTTTGGTTTGTCATTTAAAGTGATAAAATGTCAACAAAAGACAGTCGATAAATGAAGTAAACATAGGAATAGTCATGTGCCCCGTGCTGGGATCGATCACACCATCGGAACATTACCGCGGGCGGACGGATATAGCGGCTGCGCAGGTAGCGCGGCGGCGGCCGCCGTCCCCAGCACTCGCCCTGGCCGCACAAAGCGAGGTCTCAATAAATCACTAACAATTCTCATTCAAGTCGCCGATAACGGTGGTCACGATTGAACTACCACATATTTATCACAAAGTCGTACAAAAGGAGTACCTGCGTGTCGAGGACCATGGCGACGAGGCGCGTGAGGAGCGCGGCGGCGCGCGGCGTGGACACGGCGCGCAGCAGCGGCGCGGGCGCGTAGTGCACCATCTTGCGCACCAGCGACAGGCACGCGCGCCGCACGCCCGCGCCGCCCGCGCCCACGTAGCGCGCGCAGAACACCGGCACCAGCCGTCTGCACCGAGACAAACATGTACACATTCATTTTACAACTTACACCTTTTCGATATATATATACCCGTCTATTATGAAATATTGAAAATTAGTTTTACCCGTTCCCCGCTTTTCGATTGAACTTAATTTTTATATAAAATATAAATTTAGAATATTTTTTTAAAGATATATATGTCACTAGTTGTGCCGATGCAAGATTTAACAACTTTATTATGATGCGACGAGCCATTTATATGCCCACCGCATTAAAACTGCGTCGGCTTTTTCGAGAAAAATAAGAATCGACATGTTTTATACTTTTACTTACTCTAAATATATAGCGGCCATCTCTTTATCTCCAGTTTCAGGGAAGTCCTCATCATTAGATGAAGCAGGCGAGTCTTGGTTACTCACCACTAACCATTCACCAGGACATTGTAGTATAGCTGCAACTTCTCTATGACCTAAAATTTTGTATTTTTTTTTTATTTTGTTAAAATGAAAAGCTTTGACTTTTTATTATTATTTATGATTACACTTGTTAACTGTTCCCTTTATAAGTATTTTAAGTCGATACCTTGATCATGTCTTTCCCGAGCTTTATCTAATGGAGTTTTTCCGTCTTCATCGCGAAGGTCAGCATTAGCGCCGTACCGAAGCAGTACTTTAGCAATAGCCGGTCTGCCAAAGCATGCCGCATAATGTAGAGAGGAACTACGCTGACCACGGTTTACATCTGCACCTGTTTTCAAGCAATACGCCATATTTTAACATTACAATTTTAAATTTAATTATTATACTCGAAGCGTTATTTGCAAATAATAACTTCTACTATAGCAAACCATATATGTTATGTAAAATATGTTTTTTTATAATTGTTTTTGATTTGATAGACGTCCTTTTGTCTCCATATCTTTTGTTAAATTTTTCTGTTTTTTGTCTTTCTTGTTACTTCACTAGGCTTAGGAACTAGATATAACAATCTATAGGTAAATACCTAAAAGAGTCTGTTAAAATATTTGAAAGTAACCTTTTTCGCAAAGGAACTCGACCATCTCGCGGGTCCCGAACGCCGCGGCCCAGTTGAGCAGCGTCTGGCCGACGTCGTCCGTGAAGTTGACGTCGACGGTGCCGGCCGTGACGGCGGACACGAGCGCGTCCGTGTCCTTGCCGCGGATGCAGTCGATGAGCTGCCGGTGCGACTTGTCGCGCCCCCCCGCACCGCCCGCGCCCCCCGCGCCGCCCGTCCCGCTCGAGCTCTCCCCGCTCGCGCCACTCGCCCCGCCCGCCCCGCTAGAGCTCGACGCTCCGTTACGATTTGCACCTCTGCACCGATTCATTTTTATTAAAACTAATACCAGTTGAGCTGTATGGGGACCCTAACTACATATTACTTTAAATTATCTAATAATGACTTGTCAAATTTATAACACAACACATTTCGTAATTGTAATATTTTATAATTATGAATGCAATAAATAAAGTGGATAATAACAATCAATCCAAATAATTCCACATCATATTGTGTAGATTTCCTCAAAAACATACCTATTATCATAATAATATTACAGGAAGAATAAAAATTGAATCCCATTTTACGAAAATTGCGAGGGGTGTATGAAATTTGGCATAGTTGGTGTATATGAAGAAGGCAGAAAGTCAATATGGTTTTATAATAATGGATTACGAATATTTTAAATTAATCAAGAAAATATTACAAACAATACAATGCATTTGACATACCTACACTTTGGTATAAAACGACATACATCATTGGTAAGGCAACGCTTTTAATTTTTATTAACACGAAAGTAACATAACCTTAAAGCCATTCTATTTACGAAAATACTAAACAGCCCTAGGAAACTTACGTCTGTATAGCATGCCGTCCCTCACAAAGCAGCACCAGCAGCAAGTCGACGAGGCGCATGCATTCAAGGCACCAGCGCTCGTCCGCCTGCACAGCCGCCTCGATGGCCGAACATAAATCCAACCTAACCAGATCCTAAACAAACATTACTTTATCTTATAAGCAGCCAAAACTAAATTTCTTATAAATAACACTCAAAATATTTACTGTTACATATTTATATATATACATTTAATAACTTGAGGTTATGAATACGATATTTTTTTTCAGCTCAGCGTCACGCTCCCCGTTTTGCAGTGTAGGCAGAGATAACTTACACTGAAGACTCTCCGTTATCCGCTTTCCGCCCCACATCGGGACGTGTTGAGGGCGAAAATCAACACCGCGCTTTGTTTAACCAGAGCGGGGAAATAAAAAAAATAAAATAATCATTCGTCCGTCAGACTCTGTCCCACCGCGCCAGTATAGCATACACATCTATCGTTTTAATTTTACTATCAAAAATTGCTCAGCATAAAGGACAACTTTGGCTAAGCATTAATAAGCATATGCTTAGGTCATTTCTTATAGTTTAAATGTACTACTTAGGTTCTAATTAAATAGAATAACTTTTGCTAAGATGGCAAATCCTTACATATTATAGATTAACTAGACTGTTCTAGTTCTTCATTAGAAGTTCTAGATTTGTTTGTCAACAGAAAATATCCATCATGTTGGTTTTGTTAACAAAATGCCTTATGGTGGTTTGTCCTTATTTCTTACAGTTTAAATGTTCTATAATGGTTCTAAATCAATTGTACCAGTCTTCAAAATTAATTATATTCTGCTCAGACTTAATAGTTATACAACAAACAAAGTTTCATTAAAGTTCATCTAGTAGTTTAGAACAGACAAAAATTAAAAATAATCATACATTGATATTGTACTACAATTTATTCATAACCCTAAAATATTTTTTCGTAAATATATTCATTGTAAAGAAACACATTCTTTTATGTTATATTCTATAATATAAATTCATACAAACATGTGTAATTTGAGCAGAGCCCCTGCAGAGAGTGGACAGTAAGCTGACAGTTGTAGATACAGAAGGCATAAGACATTTGTCGTCAGAGCTCTCTGTCGCTCCTAGTCGACGAACTAACTCTTGAATCAAACCTGCAATAAATGGAATTATTATTAGAATAGAATTATATTCAAGCAATTCAAGTAACAAAAGTAGCAACCGTTACATCAATTTTATTAATAAGTTGACCATTTTTTTGAACTCAAAATGAGATATCCATAATTCATTAATATTATAAATGCAGGTCTGTATTGATCTTAATCGATTTTGATGAAAAGCATGAAGATATAAAGAAAGACAAACATGTTCCTTATTAATAAATTCAAAAAACAAGTCTCAGGCAGAAATGACATAATATAGAAAAACGATACCAAATTCAAGATCTTCTATAGACGATACTTTTACTATAAATGTTCGGCAACAAAATATTAAATATTAGAAAGACAATTAAAAAAAATGAAATAATATGTCGTAGGTGTGTTTTGCAAGTTATATATAGTGTAATTTTTTTAAGTCGTACCATGTTCAGCGAGTGGTGCGGGATCAGCATGTGCACGAGCAAAACGGTCAGCAAGCGAGGCAAAGCAGCGCAGAGCCGCGTCTGCGACACGCGCGTCGCTGTGTCGGAGCAGCGACGACAGCGACGACACCGCGTCTCCCACGCGGGCATCACCTGGCTCCATTTTACCACACACCCTACACAAAAAACAAATTCTCATATCATCAAATATATAATTTGTATTTTAAAAAATAAAGTTAGTGTTTCTATGGTAGTAATGCAATAAATTCAATTTAGTTCTAATTTACCCATTGATGTCTAGAAAGATTTAGATCACCGATGTTTATGAATTTTGAATATAATTGTCCCTAATGGCAGTAACTAAACTGGAAACCATTTATTCTTAATTTCAGAGACTGAAAGTACCATTTTTTCTTTAAGTCGATAACGATCACTTGAGGTAATATCATACAGCAATGTAAAAAATATAAATGCAACAAAAAATATAAACTAGAGGACTTATTTTTAATCTTATAACTACACAATAAAAAAATAAAACCCAGCAAAGTAGTAACGTTGTTATGTAATATCTGGCAACTTAAAAAAAATAGTTAATTTGATTTATTTTCTTAGATGATGTTGAGCAATACGTTGTTCCTGCGACGAGTAACTGGAGGAGTTGTCTGGATTGACAACCAAAAGTACTTCAATTGCCAGCTGATAAAGGAATCTGTTTCTATGACATTTATTTCGGGGCCTTCGACGAGATTATCTTTGTGAGTCTTGTATAATTATCTCAGACGAGGCAAGAACCTGATGTGATGGTATATATGGAAATGGCACAATAATCGCCATCTTCGACCAAATTATCTAAATAATGTCGTGTTTTCATTAGATAAGAGCAAGATAAAACCCTGCAGAAACTTATTTTTTTTAACCATATTAGCCCAAAAGATCAATAACGGGCCCAACTGTACATTTGTTTCAATCTCAGCAAAATTAAATAGTCCAAAATAGATTGTATTACTTGTTCATATGCTGAATTTATCACTTTCAAAGAAATATTTTTTATAACACATGCAAAATTTAAAGTAGATAAATAAATATTTAAATTTTTGTCACCCAAAGTGGACAATTTTTGTCAAAAGCGAGAATGCCATTTTTTTTACTGTAATTGTTATGTTTTAATGTGATATATAAAACTTCTTTAAAGCTTACTTGGGTCTTCCAAAATTTAAGCATAATATTAAAATTAAACAATCATGGAGTTTTTATTTACAGTTTTCTGGTATAGAACTTGTCTTCTTGGGTTGTTGAAGTGCTTTAGGGTATATATGGTTCGATTAATAACAACATATGTATAATTATTTACCTTGAAACAACAGCCATAGCAGAGTGAAGTGTATCCTTATGTACTGAAGTTCCATGGTGTGTTATGAAATGTAGTACTGAAGGTAAGCCACCTCCTTCCCAAACTGCTCCAGCTTCACGAGTACATACAAGTTCTAATACCTAAAAAATGTTTAATTAATTAAAAAAAGATGATAAGAGGATGTGGATGTGGAATTATTTTGCATACTTTTTTAATACTATTAATCACAATCAATAATAAATCAATATAAAATAGAAATAATTTCAGTTTGCTTCTTTAATTATGACCCTTTAAACATGCCAAACAAATATTTTTACTTGTGTGTAATTATAGTAGACATGATCTCGTAATTTATCTGTCAAAGACTATACTTACTTTTATGCACTGTTCTGCTAAATCTTTACTAGTTCTATTATTGGGATCAACTGTCAGCAATCTACTACAAATTGCTTTAACCGCACCCTCAATTGCTACAATTCTTCTAGTACATTCAGCTGTAACATAATATTGTCACCAAATTATTTAAGTTGAAGACATACACTAAGTAATATGTATCAAAATATAACAATAGAAAGTAATAACTGTATAAATAAAAAATAATACATGTGTAGACTGACCCGATACATCCAGGTAATAAGTTATAGCTCTAGCTGTAACCTCTAGTACATTATCTGGAGCACACTCATCAAGGAATATTTTACATAAGGCTGGTAAAAAAGTTCTTGGAGGGCAGCTGAAAACATATAAATATGTTATATTATTTTTGATAAGAAACAAATCATATTTCAATACATATATGAATCCATCATTTTAACTGCATTTACATATTTGATAAATTAAATATATGATTACTTTCTATGAAATAAAAAGAGAAATATTTATTGATAGAATTGTATAATAAAAACATGGTAAAGTAGACTATGATTACTAAATCCACAAATTATACATTGATAACCATCTTTTTTTCATTAATCTTTATTTTCCTACCTATTTTCTAAATTTTAAAATTAACTTTTTTTTTAAATATCATTCTTAGAGAAACATGCACTACCTTTCAAAACATCTATCTACATTGTCTGACATTAGAAGCAGCATACATAGCTGCTCCAAGGCAATGAGCTGCATATCTCTTTCATCGCCTTGGCCTGTCAGTAGCCACTCCAATAATGTTTCAGGATCCACTTCAGCCATCTAAAAATATTTACATAATATATTATATAATAATATAATACATGTAATATGAATATGAATACTAATTAAAAGAATTACCTTAAGGCCTTAGTGAATGGAACTTGATCTGAAAAAGGGTTTAAATTATATTATAAATAAAAGTGGTTAATTAAAATAGGTAGTTTTGGTTGGGCACATATATAGATCAAATCAAGATAAAAAGCTATATATAATATATACATTGATAGTTAAAACAACATTTGTCATTAAAAGTATTTTTGGAAGAAAAAGGTAAAATTAATTTTATCACTAATAATAGTCACTTAATATGTGACACTTATAAATAAATACCTTCATATTTATGAATTCTAATATCAGATTAATAATCATAATATCTAGTGGATTATTCTGCATAAGAAAATGTTTTAAAAGTAATGTTTCATTTTTATTTTATTAATTAAATTTTAGATCTAAAATGCACGATATAAAAAATACAAAACAAAACACCTACGATAACTAAAACAATTATAATGTAGGTTACTGTTCCTGTTATAATGCGAACAATAACGTACCTTTCTCTTTTGTATATTCTATATGCGAATTTGTATTCTAATAAATTATTAAACTGCAAAACTAAAAAAGAAGTCTTTTTACTACACTACGAAAATATTCAATATTGACAAAAACAAATACCAAATAGGTAAAATAAAATAATGAGCATTGTAATGTCTTCCACTTACACTCAATGAGCCATGACGGTAGAGTGTCTTTCAAAGTTAACTTCACTAATTATAAGTTTTAAAACTTGCTATTCTAAATATTGATGTCTTATATATCTAACGTAATTCATTTACACGTAAATCAATTTTTGTAATAGTATAGCTAATTTCACATATCACTCGTATTCATCACTCCAGAAAAAGTACCACAGATTATGAATTATGTTGGAAAATAAAACAAATGTCAATGACATCTATAATCTGCCTATGTTACCATATAAAATTTTTATTCTTGTTTCGAAAAGACAAAAAAATATAAAAGGACTTTATATATAAATATTTAATATTTCGTTAATATTAATAAGTATATAATATAATAGTTATAGTACTAAAAAATGTATTACTTTATGATTTTGTCCAAAAGATTGCTAGTGCGTAATCCGTGGTGTGTGTATGTAGGTGTGATAATAATTAATAAACCCATTAATTTGATGTAATTTTTTCGATTTCAATTTATTTTTAATATTAAAATATCTACTATCGGATAGTAAACAAAATAAAAATAATATAAATATCTGAAAAAAGTCATAAATGAGACTTCTTTTTTGACGTTTCTTCAGACAACTTGGTGGACGGCGATAAAACATAGGCAACTAGGGCCGAAAGACTAGCCGAGCGAAAGAAAATACAAGTATATTATTATTACGATACAAGTATATTACGATTAGCATATTCGTCATTCGATAAATCCCAAATAGCTTTGCGGGATTCTATTTCCATTTTTCAGTGTCGAATGACTTAGTCATTTTTGTGAGCCCGATCGACAAAGCGACAAGCACGCATGAAAACTTACGACAAAGTATTCATATCGTTATTGAAAGCATTTTGTACGATTTTATATACTTTGATATGAGAATTACACATTGGCGCACTGAGTACATTATTATATATGCATTGGCGGTATACATTTGGAAATCTTCTCACTTAAGATTTTTCTATACACGTTTCGTCTTATCTATGATATTAAAATTATTGGTAAGCTATTTATCTCCTACTATATACGCCAATTTTCTAATCTGTATATATTACAACGCTCCTTAATATCGCTGATTGAATAACTTGATAAAAAATATATAATACCGAGAAATAAATTCGTGCGCGCTATATCTTGGTATTTCGTAAACAGCAATTTGATGAATATTAAAGAATATTTTCATGTAGTTGTACCTAATCAATTAGCCTACAACTGTAATTTTAAAAGTGTTTCAATTGGACAGAATCAAAATGAGTTCATATATGATGCATTCGTAACTAGTTGGCATTACTGGTTCGAAAAATACGACAACGACTTTTATAAAATGTGACGTTGCTAACTCGTAATCAAGATATTTTACTAGAGACTGCTGAAAAAAAAGTTTAGATTGATACCTGTCTTATAACACAAATTTAAATTACGTTTCAACGAAATGTCAGCATTAAGCAGCGGTTACTATAAAGATATAAATTCTATTTCTCGAACTAAGTACTGTCTCGTTTGTGGAAGTAACAAATGCATAGAATAAGTAATGTGTGCCGCAAATAAATGAACTTGTCAAATAGTTGACAAGAATATAGATTCTAAAAATGCCATTTTGTTGATTACCTTTATACAAGCAAGTCGAATACAATTAATTATACATATAACCACTGAAGACCTTCTAATGAATAAAAAAAAATATGGATAATGATTATCAACGGCTGTTCTATCTAGTCCTCATAAAGAAACTGGTATTGTAAAAATTAATAATTTTAGGCTTAAATATTAATTCATACAAGAAGTTCTGTCAGCTTTGTAAATAGTAAATTACTTGCAGAATTTAATTTAAAACGTAAACTTTATAGTCAATAACTTCATATTACCTTGGCGAACCTCCTACCAAAAATGTCACACACGTCGAAACATTGCCGTGTTATCGATCACAGAACTAGATGCACATCCAATACCATATATAGAATCAGTCAGTATTATTAGAAATTAGTTTCTACTGTTGACTAAAACAAGTGTATTAGTCAGATTGACTTGAAAAGCGCATGTCACTAAATTTCAATTGTTGCAAAGTGAAAGAAAATTCCTTACATTCGAAGCATGTGACACTTTACATCAGTTTCCTCTTATACCTAACATTTGTCATCACCAATGGCGTAGCAGTGTTCCAAAGGACAATAGAATTGATATAATTAAAATTCAATGTCTAGAATCTATGTACCTTAGCGTAATTCACGCTACGTGTCTACGTGTAATTTTCAGATATATATATTTTTTTAACTTCTATCCCGCATATAGCGGGGTAGGCAGAGGGAACCAGAGAACCTAGTGTTAAGACACTCCATTCTCTTTCAACAATTGTTGTTGTTGTTCCCCACTTTCCACCGAATTGAGGCATTGCGTGTTGAGTTGCGGAATTCCGCGCTTTGCCTTGTTACCAAACACAAGAAATGAAAATACAAAAAATTTACATTTCCGTGAGTGGGAATCGAACCCACAACCTGTCGCGTTTACAGTCGCACGCATGTGCCTCAGCGCCACGACAGACGTTCAGATAAAATGAACTTTTTATTGCTATCAAGCACTTCCCTTTATATAACGATGCTGTAGAATGTGTTATATCTATGTATATAAGATTGAAATTGCTAATGCGTTTCTAAATTCTGTAAAAGAAAATGAATTGTTTGATTTAGAAATAAATGCCTAAGAATATCCTACAGCTGCAATATTTTTTCCAAAATACGAGGCCAGTAGCATTTTTACACACTTCTCATTGTAATGTCGTCATTCATCAATTGAGAAAAAAGCAAGTGTGATTGTTGAATCTATTCGTAAATGGCGTCATTAGCTTATTACTTAGTAGTTAGTATGTTATTAAAGAAAATGACAACGCAACATTATAAAAGTTGATATAAAAAGTTATTCAAAATCTTTCTTGATCGTAATCATAAAAGACAAAATAAATAAAAATAAAATGCTGAATAAATATGAATATAAAAATAATGATGATAAAGATGGTACAAGAAATTTTATTTCTATACGTGGGCAAGACATATGAGAAGAGTAGAGGATACGGTTTGATCGGTCAAGAAGACTGGTAGAACTTCCGTTCCGTGTAAAATAAATTCGAACTCGTTATCGCACTGTATGCGCTAGAAGAAGCTAGAAGTATAACAGCTATTATCTATTAAAAGATCTCGGTCTGTCTAGGCCAATCATTAGTTCATTTCTAATATATATTTCGAAGCTATAAGGTTATTATTAGGATTTCTCAAGTTTGATTTGGTAAAGAAAGAAACTCGAAGGGTTAAGAGGAGCATCAATAAATGTTCAAAATATTAAAAATAGTTTTTGTACATTTTTTTCGATACACCCACCGTATCTAAATGTCATATATCGCAGGAATTAATCCAAAATGATAAATTTTGAACAAATTTCCAGATCCGGTCCCGTGTTACAATATACATATGTAGGCACATATCAATCAGAAAAAATATAATTTTCCCTATAAGAGATTATTTTTACTTTTATGTACCTTTTTTAAAAATTATCATAAGCTAATCATAATTAATAAATAATCTTAGTGTCTCTTCTAATTATGAGTAAAAAATAAAACAACTTCTGAAAACAACATATTCTCGATATGTTTTATTAAGATTAATAATATATATTTACACAATTGCAAGTTACATTTTAATAAATCACATTTTTAATTTCCTAACTTATGTTTAAACACCAATGTCAAAAATTATTGTTCTCGGTATGGATATTTAAAAAAAAAATGAATTTTAATTGTAGTTTTTAGTCCTTTTGGCAATGATAGCATGCACAAGATACAGCAGATTTAAAAATTAGGTTTCTTTCTCCATCCAAGCATAACACTTTTACTGGTATCTGAAAAATAAATGTAGAACATTCACAAATTATAATAATATAGTAAAATTTAATTTTATTTACTCTATATCATCAGCTATAATAATAAATTATTGCTTTTGATATATGTACCTAAGCAAATCAAGAAAAGTTAAGGCATTAGGTACAAATTGCACCCTACCTATTTAATTTTTGATTTTCTTCTAATTGTAATATCATTACATTTGTTATTCTTTAAAAATACAAAAAATATTAGGGAAATTAAACATTATCAAAAGTAGTTAAGAAGCTATTAAGTTACATGACAATGTATTCTCTTCTAAAATTGTAGTGTTAGCATGCACGTAGTTCTTTTACTAATAGAACTTTTAGTAAAGATAGATGGGACTGTTTGTTGGGGTATAATTACGTGCCTAGTAGATATATGGTACATATAGATGTATCTACAATTCGATAGCAATATACATTTTCTAAACAAACATGATCATCATATTACTCATATTTATATCTGGAAGTTTTCCAGACGATGATCGGTATCGTAACAATAACATGCTGGTACCTACATTACAACTTTTTTTTGTAAAATGTAAGGATACAGATACATACATCTTCAGATTCCATGATGTTACAACATTGCCCTAATGAGGTTACCGGATGCCTCTTAAATCCCAGCATAATGCTTGGTAGGGACCAAGATTCACAATATCCGCGGCATGCATTCGTAGTTATTTCGAATTTTAGGCAATCTGGTATCGTTATGTTCTTCTTGTGGCCTAAGAATAAAAAATATTTTAGAGAGAAAATAAAATTTATTATATTACATTTTAAAGAAATTTTTAATTTTCAAATCATTAAAAACCTTAACGTACCTCTCACGTGACAACCAGGACGTTTCCATGATTCAGAGGCAAACAAATTACTAATAGATAAGAAAAATATTAGGGATCTCAAGAACATTGTGATAGTCTTAAGCTTACCTGTTATGACTGAAATTCTTCTTCCATATTTATCCATTTTATTCCTATTCTTTCAGAATATCTACAGAGCATGAAAACCTTTGGTGCAATTGAAAAAATATATAACATTCAGTTATAACTTAGTAGTTAGTAGGGGAGACGAAGAGGGGATTCTGTGCATTTACTCCAGCGCGGCAGAAAATATTATTGGGAGAAACCTTGTACCCAATAATGTAACCCTACCATATATGAACCCTTAATATGGGGGCGTTTACAAATAGGAGCCCATCAGATTAGTAAAAAAAAATGATTATCAGAAATACTCGAGCTCGTCAGATTAAGACAATTAAGTTAAATATATGCAGAACAGAACATATTTCAATAACGACGATGATTTGAATGGAGCAATATGAAATAGAGGAGTCATAAAAATGTTAAAAAACCTTGAAATACTCGAGCGCAATTGTTTTTTTTTATTTTATTTTAAGGGTTACAGAAAATATATAATCGGAAATTTTCATAGGGTGTAGCTAAAACCATAAATAAAGTGTGGAGCGTACTGCAAAAATGTGTATTTTCCACTCATAAATATACTTTAGATTCAGGTACGAATTCTTATTACTATATAAAATAAATATAATTACGATTTAAATTTTTAATAAAATAATGAAACCGACTTCAAATAAAATGCACTGAAAAGTAACAGTTCTACGAATAACTCATAAACTACTCGTCAGATGTTAACTAAATTTAAATGGAACCATATTAGAACAATTAGTTATAATATAAAAATCATTAAAATCGGTTCACTCAGTAAAAAAATATGCGGTACTTTTTACATTTTTGAAGGATCGAACACTCTCTCCTGCCGCACTATTAAAATAATCTAATGTTACTCAAGTTTTGAATCTACTTCTGTTTAGATCCTCATAATGCAGCACGAAAATTCTAACGATGTTAGTATTCCGACTATCACACGAAATGAAGAATGGGATAGCGTGTAGAGTGATAGACCATGTGATATCAAATTTATTTATTTTTATGGTTAAGTAAGGTTCATGTTTATATGTAAACAAATATTTTTTATATATTATAACGTAACAAAATATTTATAAGCAAAAATGTATGCATTTGAGCAAAAAGAACATTTTCAGTTTTAATTTATTTAAGAACATTAAATCGTAACATCCATCAATAAGGTTATTCTAAGAGTTTTTGTAAAATGTTTTCAGCCCCTGAAATATTAACATAAAGACGCCATTATTTTTCAAACGATAAATACACTTCATAAAATGGAAGAACAGCACTTTAATTATCTGTAACAAACAATAAGTATGTATATATCCTAAACGACATTTTATGAATATAAATTATACAATCGCTTTCGTCATGCGTTTTAGTATATATCTATATATCTCGTCCTGAGACCTTCAAAAAAAAGTATGAGAATGTAGAGTTTCCCCAATCTTTGTCTCCTTCTTATTTATTCCGATTTGTGATATACATGAGGGTTTTGCTTAAATACTGTACATAAAGTAGATGATGAATGATACGTGACAGATGAGCTGCCTGAACGGCAAAGCGAGTCTGTGTTCTATCGACTCGCTTCAATACTCGCGTATATGAAGGATTCGCCTCCTTCAATGCGTGTACTGATTCGCAGAAGGAGACCATCGCAAATCAGTCATCTCACTGTCATGACGTACACCACATTGGTGGGAAGTCTCTATCCACAGCTATCGAGGTTTGACATTGTGGGACTCAAGCAGGCCAATCAGCTCTACAACGACACACAACTTAAAGTCTCAAAATTATGCCTATACCATTTAACATTTTCATTTTTTCAAACGAACATGAATCTTTAAATATTTGGTACCTATCCAATTATAATATTAGGACGAACTACTACAATAAATACAAACATCTCAAATCTAAATCTATACAATCAGTAATTTATTAGTAATCTGAGAATATTATACCTAATCATACCATGTAAGGGTCGATTTCACAAGTCGAATAAAATTGCCACTTTTTTCTCGAAATCTACAAATCCCCAGTATTATTGATATTTAATGATGGGGGACCTTAAGGATAATAAAGTTATATATGAATTACATAAAATTACAGTGAGGTACGGCTCATAAGTACCTAAAATTGAAAATTAAAGTTACACTAATGAGTCAGCAAGTGACATTAATGAAATTCCCTTTTCACAAATGAATTATAATCAACACTAATGATTAAATACGATCCTATATTGTAATCCGCACATTTTAAAATCTATTTACGCATAATTTTTAGATAGAATAAAAAGAAAAAAAATTCAATCTATTTTAGCTTCATTTAAAACATAGTTAAAGATATAAAAGCTTTCAAAACACCATAAAATCTAAGTCCAAATTCCAGTAGAGAGGAATATTTCTTTCCAAGATCCTTTATCACTTTTACTTTTTGACATTCTTAACATTTTTACAGACAACTGTGACAAATGATGAGATATCCCCGACCTCTTGCCGAAATTTTCCATGTCGATCAGCAGTCCGTTCTATGATAGCATCATTGCCATCTAGAGCACCTTAGCCGTGGCCACTTTCTTGATATTTTTTTATGAAAAATATAAGGTCAAACAGCATTCGGGTCATTAGATGTCAAGTAATCACCACCGCCAGCGACCCCGTGTAAGACCAGAAGAACTGCAGACACATTTCTCAAATTATTGGCTACCCAATGATTCGAGCTGTTCTACATTATATGCGATCAAATGGTGTAAGCTGATACTGGGGTGCACCGGCACAGAGAAGAAAGTAGTACTCCATATGAAACCGAACCTGAGCCTTACCTTACAAGGCAAAACGGTGTTTGGGCGTAAAATATTACTTTGCTCTGGCGATAACAACAAGTTTTTGAGGCGATCTTCTTTAACCAAGATATGAACCTGTCTCTACATTGACTCGTTGCGCTGCTCTGGCTAATTATTTATCCACGTTTTTCTGAGTTTTTCTATAGTTTGGCAGCCTTCCACTTTCATATTTGATCTGTTTTTACAAGGATTACAAAAATTCTCATCATATTATTATGACCATATCATGACAGGCTTTTCATCATCAGTTATTTCAAATAAATATACACTACTTCCAATCTTTTCTATACCACTCAATCATGTCAGTATCATATATACTAAAAACAATTGATATAGCCTGTAAACGATACATTAGGGGAAAACCTATAAAATAATGGTAGCTCTTATATTTTTTAATGTTCAATCTTTCGCCGATGTTAGTAAATAATCTGGAAGTTTCATTACTGCTTTCTTATAGTACTATAATTTATTAGTGTAACATCAATTTCATCAGTGTTACATGAAAAAATCGACTCTTAATGAAAGTTACACAAATGATTTTCTAGAAGCTGTCGGAAACATTCGAAAAACTGACCATGTGTAGTGATGAGCTATGCCCAAATAATTAATTAATCAATTGCCTTCTTGAGACACTCACGTGAACATTACAAATACAATAAAGTAATATAATAAATTTGTTTAAGGTACGCTTTTGTATAAATGACAAAACATTGGTAAAGCAATGCCTATTTTACGCGTCAACGGGTCTTCTAGTTTCTATTATCATTTTTTGATAAATTGTAAAACAGAACAACTTAATACCCTTTAATAGTACAAAAATATTGCAGGGAATTACATTATTGATTACATAACCTTACAATGGATATGGCACAACAACGTTAAAACTACTTGCTATAACATTTAGTAAGGCGCCATGACACAATGCCAACAGTCAAACTGTTAGACATTCCCATACCCGAGGCTACTTCAGCCAAATACCTAGGAGTCATCCTAGACAGCCAGCTCTTCTTCAGAGAACATATAACTTATGTCCAACAAAAAGCGTCGTTTGTCCAAAGTCGACTCTATCCATTGGTCTGCGCCAAAAGTAAGATGTCCCTTAAAAATAAGATCCGCCTGTACACTACGTGTGTCAGGCCTATATTTACATATGCCAGTGTTGTGTTCGCACAGACTGACCTCTATAAGCTCCAAGTCCTTCAAAATAAGTTTCTACGCATGGCCACGGGTGCACCGTACTACATGCGTAACATCGATATCCATAGAGACACAAAGCTCGACTCGATAAAAGAGCATTGTCGAAAACTGTCCAGTAGCTACTTTAAAAGTGCTGCTTCTCATCCGAACCAACTGGTGGTAAAAGCCTGCGACTACGATATTAGCAAACGTCCCTGGGGGCCCCGTAGGCCTCGACACGTTTTAACAGAAGAAGCTGACGCCATTACTCTCGCGAACGATCCGCAACATACAGGTAGGATCCAACACACTCGCAGACGCACACGACACAAACACCGTCCCCGCCGGTGGAGACGAGGTCCTTACTTTTCTACGGCTCGATCACGCCTCGGTGCGACCGGCCTCATTTCACTAAAACTAACAGGCATCAGACGCCTTACCAAGTAGGCTTAAGCTCGCCGAGTGAAAGCAAAGTCCCCCCACCACAAGCAGTGTTAGGTGGTAGAGGTTCGTCCTCCGACTGGCTCGCGACCACTATCATGTCAAAGACGAACCGCCAATATCTAATGATGTGTTCCGGCCTGATGGCATGTGTCAGATTTCTCCCCTTTCCCACCCATCCTTTCCCCAAAATGTGGTGGTTCTGATAGTGGACTACTACATTGTCCCCCTTCCATCAGTATCCCTCTGTTATAACGCATCTACAACATTCTGGTGTTGTAGATGTCTATGGGCGAAGGTAACTACTACCATCAGGTGGTCCTCTGCCTGCTTTGCCGTCCGCACTAAAAAAAAAAAAAAAAGCCTGCAAGCCGAGGTTCGGCCTCGTAGGGTGGAGACGAGGTCCTGCTTTACGGCTCGATCACGCTCGGCGCGACCGGGTCAAGCCACCTGTAAATCCAACAGGCATCAAACGCCCTACCCAGTAGGCTTAAGCTCGCGCCGAGCGAAAGCAAAGTCCCCCACTACAAGCAGTGTTCGCAAGCCGAGGTTCACTCGCAGGAGGCGCCCTGTGACACTGCAGTCTAAGTTGATGGTCCTCCTCCCGAGGAGGTTGCCAGGGTCAGAGCCTTCAAGCCGGCCCCACAAACCCGGTGACGCTGTCGAGGCCAATAGGGCCAACAGCATTACTACAGTCGGAAAACGACTCCGACTTCGACTCTAATGAAAGTTACACAAAATGATTTTTTCTAGAAGCACCATCGGAAACCATTCCGAAAAAATCCGACTATGTATAGTGAATGCCGACTATCATGTAGTGAATGCCCCTAAATAATTAGTGTCACTCACATACCTCTTGAGACACTCACGTGAACACGAATGATTCCGTTTTGGACTTAGCACTGAGGGTGAATTAGAGGCAGGTGTCTGCCTGAACAACGCAAAGTGCATCTAAGATCACTGAACATTTGTAAGCTACCGGGGCCCATTTTTGTAGTGTTTGAATGAGGGGTACAACGACACACACATATTTTGTTTATTATTTTATTTTGCCTACACTAATGTTGGAAAAAGTTGACGCAAAATATAAGAACGAAATCGTATTACATGTATTATTTCAAGAATATTGCGTATTGTCTTGACTTTACGGTTAACAATCTTTAATTATGATCAAAAATATGGATTTCCCGAGTATTTTTCTTAAATATTTTTTTATTTTCAACCACGTAAAACACACCATTGACACTAAAGAAAAGTACAGTTTTTTTATTATCTTGGCAAACAATAAACAAAGTATTAAATTTATGACTGTCCTATTTAAAGATGTGATATAAATACAGCGTCAAGAGAAGAAGCTCACCAGCAATCCGCCTGGATTCCCAAATGCGGGTGCCGGGCCATGCGTGGGACGAGAGGAAGTTTGGAGAGGTGCCTAGGACCTTAAACCTACACTGGAATTGTGGCCAAATTGTAGGTTTGAAACTTTAAATATGCGCATTAATGTTTACCTCCACTCTCCGCGTTTCTCTCTCTCTACTAACCAAATTTGAGAAGATCCTACTAATGCCGCCTTTGAAATACTAGTATTGCAGCCGAGATAGTAGTACTCGGATATTTATGTAAACAAAAGTTATATCAAAATCAATGTTTTACATGTATTACATTGGTGGACGTGTCAGATCGACCTGTAAGCAGTTATGCCCTAAAGGAAATTATTTCTTCTTAAAGACCATTACTTATTGAAAATTAATATATACAATGATTTTTTTATATCCTTTTATGCAATTTTATTTGTTGCACCGTGGCGCATGCCCATTGCATGTAACGCTTTTGGCAGGCAGGCTCATGTTCATAAAGTGGCTACACACTTGCGAGAAGGCATCGTCGAGCAAGTGTCATATCCTAATCGACTGAAATTAGTTATAATTTATTAAATAGATATTTATTACATATATATGTGTTTTAATAGTAAGGCTTAAGAAATAAATAGAATTATTACCAATGCAACGCTGAGCCGGATTAAACCAGATATCAGAACGACTCTGGACTCGTGGCGTAATATAAGAACATCTCTAAAACACACGAAGTAGTATAAGGTCCATTGAATTTCAATAAAGACAACAAAGACCCATGTTATTATAAATTTCCGGGCTTGGTGCTCCCATTGCCAATAGCCTCCCTAAAATAATGCAAATAGATAATAAGTGCTCTAATATAATATGTAATAGTATGACTGACTATATTAATAGCTTATTTATACCTTCTGCACTAAATTAAAACGTAAGAAAAATGTTTATAATGAATATAATCACTGCAATAATTAAAGGATATGAATAAGATTTAGCGATTATTTTTAGCTTAACAACCGTATCATAGTAGCCACATCAACGATTGTATGGAAGCAGTGCGGTCAAACGTAAGCCTGTCTTAATATAATTTAAAAAATCTATAATTTTTAAAATATTAGTTCGATCGCTTTGTTTGATTAAAGTTTGGTGTGTTCCACCACTTAAAACGTAATGTCTTAACACTATTTTCTCTCCTATTACTCTGCTATGCGAGACAAAGCGTCAAGCTGAAGCTGTTTGCCTGCTTACATGGCTTTTACTTCGTTTTTAAACTTTGTTTTTGTAAGCCGTGTTAGCCATCTGAGCAGGACTTACAGACCATTACAGAAAAGCTAAACCATAAAATTAATCAATAACGCCCAACTAAAGTTATTTAGCATATTGAGCATTTTTCCTTGAGGTAAAAGAAGGAGTATAGTACAGCTAAACTTTAAGTGATAAGAATCAGTTTAGCTTTCATATTATGGTCTTCAATTTCAATCTTTATCATTTTAAACTCATTTTAAATTTAATGTTTTTACGCGAAACTACTTTATCACGTATATGTACCTAATAGGTTTTGATTGAAATCTTGGTTTGTGATGGGTCAGATAATGCTACATGCTACTACGTATTGCTTATTGAATGAATAGAATATTGAAAGATTAGTAAAACTATTTTAATGATATTATTTGCGATCAACAGGTGATGTGTTAGTGAGAATGATGGAAGAAAAAGACAGAGACACATGTCGCATTATTTAAGCACTTGGTCCAGTATACAAAGTGGCATTTGATCCATTCAACACTTTTATTGTCCAGTTCAGAAGATTCAACTGGTGAGAATGATAAAAATCCGCATTTTTTTATTTTTATTTATGGATAACGATGGCAACCAGCAGACCACCTGATGGTAAGCAAAGCCTTCATGAACATCTACAACACCAGAGATGTTGTGAGATGCGTTGACGAAATTTAGGAGGATAAGGTGATGGAAGGAAAAGATTACCATGTAGTGGTCCGCTATCGGAACCAATTACATTTTGGGGGAAAAGGATGGGTAGGAAAGGGAAAAATCTGGCTTTACATGCCATCGAACCGGAACAACGTAAGATATTTGGCGGTTCGTCTTTGACATGATAGTGGTCGTGAGCCAGACGGAGGACGAACCTCCTACCACCAAAACGAAATATATATTAATAATTGTAATTTTTTTATTTTTAGATGACTTCTCTTTAAAAAAGCAGCATGACATAATATAATGTTTGTGCCTTACCAAATATTTTCAATAAGGATATATTCAGTTCCTCAAGAACAAAGAATATATAAGGGGTCTAATGACAAAGGCGATAAACTCAAGCTTTACTTTACAAACGCGGCAGTCCTCACATTTTTAGGATTCCAAATTAACCAACATAGCTTGTGAATATAAACTATATAAAAATTATACTCAACGAAATATATTACAAATAAAAAATATAGTAGTAGTAGGGACTGCATCTGACTGTAAAATATTGATTGATTTGGGGACTGATTCTCACTCTGAGAGTAAAATAGAGCATTTAATTAATATTCATTTTTCGCCTTGGTAAGAGAAAGTTTTGCATGACGTCCATTTCCGCCATACTTTATACCCAATTTTTAGTATTCAAACTCGCGACACCTGCGGCACTAGGTTCTCTCTGCTACCCTGCTTTTGAGATAAAGCGCAAAGCTGAAAAAAAGGTCAACAAAAAAGGGTGAGAGCTAAAAATAAAAAGCCAGGAAAGGTCGGATATGGCAAATTACAAAAACAACAAATTCCTGACAGCTAAAAATCGTCTGTCTGCAAAATTCAATAGTAGAATTGAGCAAAACATCCTATACCGACTCTCCCTAAATATGCCGGTTTTCTTCTAATATAAGATTTCCCAATATTAAATATCATAAACGGGTAACTACTAAATCTACTGGTTCACCTCTTAATATTTTGACCTCGTCACTGGTGTGGTGTGTATGTGGACAGGAGGTAAAGCTGTGGTCGTGCAGCGTATGCTGGACGTGCCTGTGTACCGCGGGCACGTGAAACCCGCCGAAAACTTCCTTTTTGAAATCGGTAATATATGGGGTGTGAGGAATATAAAGTAAATGTAAAAGTACACAACAAAGTTTGTGACGATTACAAGAAACGGGACTAAGTACCTATTTAAATTATTCTATTAAGGTCTATTGAGTGGTAATTGATAGTTAAAAAAATCATGTCTAACATTGTATCTCGGTATTTTAACTGGATGTGCATCGTGAAAAAGAACAATATTTTATACTATTGATTTTAGATTTTAAGCATAATTTTAATAAGCAATTTTTAAAAAATTTACGTTAGATCTTACGTGAATAACGTGTAAATTACTTAAATTCAGTCGAATCCTTTCATACTATTAAGTAGAGTTAAGTACCGCTAGCTACTAACTTACTAACTATACCAAATATAAAAAAAAAAACGACGAGATATCAATAAATTTTAACAGCACAATTTTATCAAGCATTAAACAGAATTTAGAGTTAGAAATTACACCAAAAATGCTCAGAAAAGTATGCATTATTCTATTTCATAAATTTTCATAGACTTTTTAACTGTTAAATAAATAATCTAAATATTATTCTTTGTTTGAGCTTTGTTAGATGAAAAAATTAATGTCTGATTAGAAGATTCTAAGTTTGTAATTTTTAACAATGTGACTGTGCCTGATCTTTAAACTGGGTCCCAACCCCCGGGAATGGTTATGTTCCAATTATTTTCGTTTCACCGCTCTTGTAAGACGTCGGCGTTGAGTTCTGCCGCTCAACATGCAATAATCTTGAATTCAGATAGAAAGTGGCAACTCAGTGCTCTCTGTGACTACCCTGATATGCGGGAAAAAGTGTGAAGTTAGGAAGTGATAAGTATAAACCTGCAAACATCTCCCCATAGGGTCAGCCTTGCCATCGTTGATCCCCAATGAAGGGATCCACGCTACCTCCACCCACCTATATCAGCACCACGGTCGCCGGTGTCCTCACCGCCATCCCAGTGTACGATTACAAATTTCCTTCATTCCAAGTATAAATTCTATCTGTTGTAAATTTTCAACGGGTAATGATGAAACCTACTCTATCATTCAATAAATATAAATAAGATTCCGTTACATATTCTAGTGTTTCATAAATAGAACACACATGATGTGATACGCACATGATGTCATACGTGTTCAAGCATGATGCCACATACAATATCATATCATGGGTCGTCTCTGCCATAATAATATACGTACGCACATGAATCATACGAAAGAATTAATTATTTAGAAATTAGCGTAAATGAGTATTGTATAAAATTTGTATTGAGAATTCTGGAATTTACAATTGAAATTTACAATGATCTAAACATTTGATTTGCAGATTAAACATCAATGTTTAATTGAAAAGGGTCATATTCTGGTTGATAATATATTATTTTTTTCAGTGAACGTGCTATATTTTTCAGCTGTTTAATGTTAAAAATATCAATTAAACGTTTAGAACAATTAGAAAATCCTACAAAAATAGCTAAACATAGTAAAATGAACATTGTAGCTATACATAACGTCTCGTTGAGTGCAAAATAACTTACCCACTTTTAGTTTTTGTGTGTTTCTTGGTAGCGAGTACATATTTGTGAATTGTACTACATCCTGTACGTCAACAACAAAGCTTGCTGACGTTCTCATCCCAATGAGGACCCTCGCCTAGTTCAAACGATCTGTCTAATAGGATTTCCACTTTAAAAAGACATAATTCTCACGCGGTTCTATAAAAAATTTTAAAAAATATAAGCTTAATCTTGTAATGAACGATTAGATTGAGTTACTCACTATTGAGTAGTAAAATTATTTATTATGAACAGATTTCCAAAAAAGGGTGACACCCGACTGTCTTTATATATGTGTTACCAAGCAAACTTTTTACCTTCAAGTTAAGCATATTAAGTAGTACCTAATTTTATGACATTTTTTTTTTGTTTCTTAACTACTGACGCCCGCAACTTGGTTTGCGTGGAATTTACGATCTTTCGTAAAATTATACACTTTTTTTAACAGCATATAGGTATGCCATTATTCCCCCGAGTAGTGAATGTGCTCACAACAAAATGCGTCATCAATATCGCGTCAGACACACAAACAAATTTCATACGTTAACAGAAAATGCACATCTTGCTCAACAACTTTAATTATAAGACGGTTTTTTTTATTTTTTTGAAGTTTAAGTCCATTATAGTTCTACACCTGGAGTTCCACGTTTCAAAATGAATTATATTATATGGCCCGCATAGGACTTATCCTATGCGGGCCTAAGCAACAAAAACAAAATTAAATTAATTTAGTACTTCCAACGGTGTGCGCATACAAACAGACAAAAATTAAAAAAAACGTGGATTTATATTTTAATATTGTTTTTTCTATCATTTTATTTTTTTATTATTTGTATGAATAGATAAGTAAAAATATATTCTTGTTTGCCTTATATACCTGATATACTAAATGATGTCTTACAGGAAGAAACAGGTGTTAATAGTATGACAAGTGGTAATAAAATACTAAACGCAAGCATATATAGCTATAGCTGGTTAATAGCAACTTTTAACTTATACCCTTATATTGGTACGTTATTTAATTCATAGGTTTATAATTTATAGGTAATATTACTGGCAATTTACAAAAATATTCAGTTCAAGTTCAAGTTTATATAATAATAAACACAAAATCATAGTGACAAATTATAAAATATTTGAAATTGTCATCGCAATTCGGAGTCGCCTTACCTCGATTATATATTTATAGCAGTTGTTTGAATACACAACACTCGTGCTTATAAAGCGAATGAGAAATAACAAATGATTTGGATATCAGGAACTATTTACACCGACCGAGAAACAATGACACCGAGAAATAATGCTAAGCGCGCTTATAGATGGCGCCATATTAAATTATTATACGTGTCGCGAGTTGGTGACCCTGGCTTAAAATATTCGTATTTTAGATAACTTTTTTGGATAAGAAATAACGTTATTAATGCGTCCCGCCAAGCGTTTATTTATTATAGATACAGATATTCTCTCGCTAGTGTCTTAGCACTAGGGTCTCTGGTTCCCTCTGTCTACTCTCCTTTGTGCGGGAAATGACGTGAAGCTAATATATTAAGTTCTACCAAATTATTTTTTTCCCAATGTTTATAATATAAATACAATTTATAATATTATTAAGAAGTGTAGAGGGCTATCGAGGCGCAGAGACACATGCAGATTATGGGTTCGATTTCCACTCTAGGAAATAAAAAAAAAATAATAATACTTAATATTTTCATTTCCTAGCTCTTGTAACAAGGCAAAGAGCGGCGTTGAGTTCCGCCTATCAGCACGTAATGTCTCAATTTGGCGAAAAGTGGAGAACGAAAACGTTAAAAGAATGGGAACGTAGTGTCTTAACACTAGGTTCTCAGGTTCCCTCTGCCTACCCTGTTATGTGCGGGATACAGCGAGAAGCTTAAAAAAATTAATTAAGAATTTGATTTTGGTAAGCTCTTTCTGTTTTCGACTATCACTAGGGATGGAGTTGACCCTTACATATCTCAAAGGGAGCTATTAATTGAGTAAGTAACACAAATCTATGGTTATCCACTTCCCTACTACATGGGCCTTATAGGCTTTTCCAATATTAAGCAATTGACTTTAAAGTATACGAGGAAGATATACTTCCGTTCTTACTACTCTCCGTTCCGTTAGAGCATCAGGGCTCGAAGCAGGAATTCGAAACGCAAGTAAAAACTTTCCAAAACATCACTTCTAATTACTTTAATGAGCATTATCTACCCGTAAATTGTTACACTTACAAAAACACATACTTCATATTGAATTAATATATTTCTATTCATTTTTTTTTAATTATCTCAGTTCTTTTTATACGGGTTCTAAAACATTTATTTCATCTAACACATTAAGGCCTAAATTTTGAGCGCCATCTAAAAATTAAATGTAGTATTTTGTATTTGCAAAGAATATTAATATACAATAATTCCGACTCCAAGAAATGAAAATATTAGTATTTAGTATTGTCATTTCCTCGTCTGGTAACAAGGCAAAGCGCGACGTTGAGTTCCGCCAATCAATTCAGCGGAAAGTGGGCAACGGAGTGTCTTTACGCTAGGTTGTCTCTGCCTACCCTTCTATGTGCGGGATACAGCGTGAAGCTAGAAATAGGTAAATTGCATCAGCGACTCCTACTCCATATAAATGCTCAAATGCACCTCGGTATGGTGTAAATAAACTGATAAGAATGAATTTATGTTTATGAATTTTTTTCATTTTGAGTTATGAATCTATATTTACGAGTATTATAAGTGTTTGTGGTAAATTTTAATTGTAAGGAAAATTTGTAACCCAATTATTTATATTTATTATTATTATATGCCTACGTAAATAACTTTGTATTTTCCTGAATTTTTAGTAAACAAATATGTGTAAAACCCATAATTCAGTAATGAGTCACACCACACCTTTTTTTGTTATCAGTATAACTAAAAACAAGTTCGATTTCACTTAAAAATTAGAAATAGACATAATAACATAAAAATTAGAAATAGATAGAGAAAAGAATGTTTTATTTCTTTTTCTATTTTCAAAAATGGCTGCGGTATGCTACCTCCAAAATACGACTTGTGACGTCACGAGCGCCGGCTGCGTTTCTACATACTTAGGTTCGTTGCGCTTGCGTCTCGCTAAAAAAAAATAATTCTAACAATAGGTTACTAAACGGGTTAAAAAATATTGCAAAGTACTTATTAGTACCAACTCCAGCTCTAGCTCTGAGAACTTGAACGCATCGCTTATTGGTCAGAGCGCTTGGACGGTTTCCAAGAGGCGCGGGTTCGAGTCTCGCTGCGTTTAAATTTTTGTACGTTTTCTAAATATACTCAACGACTAAGTACTAGACTACCTCTAATATCTATGTGGCTATTTATATCTAATTAAATATGTTCCCAACGATTCTTGAGATATGTATTACTGATGATTTTTCAGATAGCAGCAATGTAAGTCAATATAGGCTATATTGACTTACCGAGATAAATCTTCGAAAATTTAATACATGTTTTTTAAATACATTTTGTTTACTTTCTCTTTGTGATTTTTAAATTATTCGTAATAATTACTCAAAAACCACTCCTAATGCATTTTACTTAAAGTGGGTTTAGTTTTTTGTTAAAATTTTAATTATTTTCGTTTATCTCTTCGTTTATCTTTTCGTTTTGAAAACAAATGCCGCGGTTTGTTTACACAAAAGCTGTAATTCGATATTGTCTGTTGTTACCACTAAATAATATATCATAATTATTTTTATTTATTAAATATATAAAGTAATTAGCGGAGAGGAGAGTGGAGTGTCTTGGCGTTGGCTTCATTTTATTTATTATGATATATCTAGTATTTAGTTATATCTTTGTTTAAATCATTAAATATTACAGGTAGAAATACTACAAAAATTCTATACATATGTGAAGGCAAAACTTTTGATGTAATAATATGAAAATTGTGAAGGAGTATGAAATTCAAATTTGATATAGTTAAAGTTTATATGAAAAAAAAAAGCACAGGAATCTAATATTATTGATATTATTGGAAATTAACGCCTGTCGTGGCGCAGAGGCACAAATGTGCGACTGTAAACTCGACAGGTTGTGGGTTCGATTCCCACTCCAGGAAATGGAATTTTTCATTCCCTAGGTTTGGTAATAAGGCAAAACGCGGCGTTGAGTTCCGTCACTCAGCACGCAATGCCTCAATTCGGCGGAAAGTGGGGAACGGAATTGTTGTAAGAGAACGGAGTGTCTTAACACTAGGTTCCCTCTGGCTACCTTGCTATATGCGGGATACAGCGTTAAGCTATGTATGTATATGAAAAAAACCACAGGAAGCTAATATTTTTTATATTATTGGTAATAATTTAAAATAATAACATAAATGTAACACACTACGTTTGATTTACATTGCTATGGCAACGCCTATTCACACGACATTGGTGTCGAGTTCGCTCGAGTTCGAACATATTAACTTACTTTCCTCCAAATAAATATATATATATATGTACAATTTTTTTCAATTAAAGTGTGTAAATAAAACAACATTTTAACTCCACACCACCTTTACTAACTTTTATTTGTATTTACAAATAAACATTTTTCTAGTTACTTTAAATGATCATAATAATATGGTATATAAATTAAATAATGGTATTAAATAAAATATTTTGAACTTATACAAATCCATACCATATGTGAATATCGATAAATCAAAAATACAATCATCTCAGGTTTTATAAAAAAAAGCTGTTCTAGTTTATTTAAATGCTTTTTTACCACCCAGTATTTATATGACTGTATTTCTTTAATTTAATAATTTATTCACCCTATACACAAAACAAACCGCTAACACATACCAATATTTTAAAAAATATAGACTTATCAACTAATACACGCCCAGAGCAGATATATTCAGCTTTAAATATATTATATTTATACGTTATATATAATTAAAAAATATATATGTTATG
>JAKGSA010001679.1:9359-29613 GCA_033558755.1 Philaethria dido | reverse complement strand
AAAGTATATTAAATTAATAAAATAAATGTTACACACACTACCGTGGTTTGACATCCATGTTTATATAAAGTGATATATACATACATTGCTAAAAACAACGCGTTGTTAACGCGTTACCGGGGCCACTAGTAATATTTAGGCTGTCAATAATTGAGTTGTGTAATCTTTGTTTAACCAAACAACCCTATGATAAAGGTCTTGCAAATGAAATTACGAACGCATGTGACCTAGCTTTACTATACAAATACCTGTATTTACCTGAGAAAGTTGGGCAAGCTTCATAATATAAGTAACATAGGAAAGAAATAAATTGCAATAGGTAAAAGTATCGTATAAAAATTTTAAATTGGCAGGTCTCGACCCGCGCCTCTTGGAAGCCTTAATTTTTTTTTTCTTTAGTAAGAAAATAGGGGTAAAAGAGGAAAATTAATTATAAGAAATTAGTTTCTCACCATAAAAATATCTTGATATTACAAGTAGTACTAGTAATAAAAAACTCAACACGCAATGCTTCAACTCGGCGGAAATGGGCAACGCAGTGTCTTAACACTAGGTTCTCAGGTTCCCTTGGCCTACCCTGCTATATGTGGGATACAGCGTGAAAATACGACTTTGAATAGGTTTTCAATTTACCGTGGTGAAGTTGAGACGGTTCTACCTAATTGCAAACGATGGATCTGACTTCGAATCTCAGTCAGCTGAATGTTGGTTTATGTTTTTCTTTTCTTTATCTGGCATCACATCTACTTGAGTGTTGCAAGGAGAAGAGAATTATAATAAAAATGTACATTTTAAAATATTTTAGGTATTTAAATTTGTAAAAATGATATTACAATAAAATATTACTCAGCTATTGTCCTTATTGTCATTTGTCCTTTTAATATTTAAGCTCTGTGACAATTGAATCGGTGAGTGCAAGACAACGTAAGTCCGGATTTTCAAATTTTGCAGGAGGGAGAAAAACAACACGCATCTTCCTTTCTAAGCTAGTTTAAATCGATTACGAATAATTGCATTTTTTGTAACTTACGTTGTTTCTGCACTCACCAATTTAATTAAATTAGCGACAAGATTGGTAGGGGGAAACCTCGGTTAAGCTTCGATAACACAATATCGACGGTATTTGAGGGAGATTACGTAAAGCATGAGGATCTCCAGAGGGCACGTATTAAAAAGTTAATAACTACTGGGCGTGGTAAAGAAGTATGCAGGGACCGTAGCGTTTGGCGCTCCGTTCTCTCTGACTACTCCTCTAGGAATAAAGCAAAAAGCTGAGCTAAGTTAACAATCAAATACTATATTGCCCATAATTTTGTTCATAAACGCAAAACAAAAGCCAAGTGTAAGTAAGTTCACTTTACTGGTATTAAATACACTATAAACAAAACATATTAAAGTGGTTTACTTTCAACTCGAACTTTTCCATTTTCCTAAGTGTGTTTTTGTAATGGCGTTGGCGGTTGGCGTCATATTGATTTTGTTTTTCTAACATGTCAACTTTGTTATGTTGCCTGTTTGTTGTAAAATGAACTTAACAAACGTATATATTGAAAGCAAACAACTAAGTATAGTGGTTGTTATATTATTGCCTTTTGCCTTGTTATTGCCTTCCGAGCCGGTGGTAGCTTCCGTTAGGACTGACACAACTGACACCTTTGTAAAATGACGATTCGAAAGTGCTTGTAATAGCCTACTTGAATAAAGAATATTATGATTTTGATTTTGATTTTTTTAACGTTAGGAAATCCGTTACGGATACCCGTTTTACCTGTTCTTACCCGGTTGGGGATTCGAGCGGGTTATGTGGGGCTCCGGAGCGACAGATATAAGCCGTTCGCTTACACACTAATACCTCACCGGGGCCACGGGAACACCCCAGTCTTCCAGGGACCCCCGCGAGAACCTGCAAGATACCTCGCGAAGTCAAGGGTGGTGGGACACCCTCGACGGCCTGCTTAAGACTGCGCCCGCCTCCTCGGACCAGGAGATTAGGCAATCAACTTCCCCAAGCTGATGGTCATCATAATAATAATACTGGAGAAAATATTTTATTTCTATCGTATATCTATAGATCATGTATGAGATAACGCGATTATTTATTTATTTGTTAATAAGATTTAAAATAAAAGAGAAACCGACTTCAAGTAAAAAGCACAAGAAAGTTAAATTATTACAAATAACTCATCAAATATCAATCACAAATCACAATCACACTCATCAAATAAATCGTAAAAATTGGTTCACCTAGAAAAAAATAATGTTGTGACACATAAAAAAAATAAAGTCGAACTCATAACTTCCTCCGTTTTTCAAGTCGGTTAAAAAATGACGTGATACTAGATATTTTTTAATTTTATTACAAACGGCGGTTGAAGAGCAAAGTTACTTTACTAGTTACTTATAATTACCTTACTTTAATTTAAATTAGTTAATAAAACGCAAGAATGTCACATCGATTTGCCATGGCATTGGACAGCGATTATTTTCATGTTTTAATAATTATATTGTTATGTTGCCTTTATTACCTACTAGCCTTCCCCCAGTGGTGAGGCGTCCATACAACTCGACTCCCACCGGCATGCCTAATTTTTCAAAGTACAAGTACGAGGTAATTGACTTTGTATAAAAACAAGATCAAGAAAGGTGGAGAGCTAAAAAAAAATAGGCCACCAGAAAAAATATTAAGCATAAAATTGCAAACAAACAAGCTCTGACATCTTAAACACCTATAAAAAAAATCCTCGTCAAAATTCCCTAGTGAAATTACTAAATACCTACCTGGCTTCCCTAAATATATGTACCGGCTTCTCTAAATTTACCAGCTTGTCTAACTAAAATTTTCACCCCTCGCCACTGCCTTCCGTCGTATATCTGTCGCTAAACATTAAAAAGTAAATAATGAAATTCGAATTACGTTAAGAAACTGAAACCATAAGATTGGCGTTAAATCAAAGTAGCGCTTACAGTAAATTTCTTAGAACGAAGTGGACTGTAACAGATCACTTATTAAATAAATTTTCCGTTTCCAATCAAGTTTTAAGAATACTTAAAATATATTTTATTTAAAAAAAATATCGGGATTGAGTTTTGCCACTCAGCACGCAATGTCTCAATTCGGCGGAAAGTGGGGAACAGAGTGTCTTAACAGTAAGTTCCCTCTGCCCTATCCTACTATATATGGGATACAGCGTGAAGCAAAAAAAGTAAAAATTGATTGTAAAAAGTCTCCATAACAATGGTTTATGCAATCTTAGAGATTTTTTTCTTAAGATAGACGAGGATGTTATATGAGATATGATATTAGGTTCACTATGACTGCCCTGCTATGCGGGATAAAGCGCGAAACTCCTTCTATATCTACTTATTTACTTACTTAATACAAAAACGCATGAAAAAAATATACAATACATATTGTAATAAAGAAAGCACCTGCGTCATTAAATTGATAGTTGCCTAATCCTGTAATAAATTAATTATTTTTTATGTCCTAAATCTGATAGGGATCGCTTTAATATCTTTACAATGGCTATTTAGTTTTATTTGCGAAAACAATTTTGGATGAATAAATAATAAAATGGAATGTTACAGTTTTATCGGTTATATGCAACTTGTACGAGTGACTGATAATGGAGGCATTTGGAAGATGTATTTTAGCTTCACGCTGTATCCCGCACATAGCAGGGTAGGCAGAGGGAACCAGATAACCTAGTGTTAAGACACTCCGCTCTCTTTTAACACAGACCGAACGGAACATTCCCTACTTTCCTCCAAATTGAGGCATTGCGGTATGAGTGGCGGAACTCAACGCGCTTTGCCTTGTTAGCAGAGCGAGACGAGTCGTCCATATAACACAGTTCCCACCGGCTTACCTTTTGTAAATTACAAAAAGTTACTGGTGGGTTTATTAGCAGATTATTGATCCTACGAAAGTTAAAAAAAAGTCGTCAGGAAAGTGTGGAACTTAAATAGCAAGAAATAGGCTGAGGAAAAGTCTGAAAGCTAAGAAAAATAAGTAAGCCAGGAAAATTGTGAGAGTGAAATTACAAAAAAAACAAGCTCGACAAAAATATAAGAGCTAGAACAAAAGCAGGTGAATTTAGGGAAATATAACTGTTGCCCACAATGTACTGGCTTACCTTTTTTAAATTTTCACCCCTCACCACTAATGCCTATTAATATATAAAAAATTCTATATCATATACAATTCGACTTATCAACTTATTCACGACTGGTACGGGTCTAAAATAGGATATTAAATGTCATTTGTTATAATCTTATACTAATACGAAATAGAAATAATCATTTTCCTTATACTTAGACAGACACATGTTCATCACGAGACAGTACTAAAATTTACGTCCAAGACAAATAGTACGTATATGATAGGAAAGCCAGACAATTTTATCACGTTAAAGAAGGCTTAGTGTGAATCGAAATGATTTTGCAAAATACGGTATTTCACAAGACATAACCAATGAGGAAGGACTTTAAAATAATATTAAGAAACGTAAAAAATTGAACGTAGCAGGATTCGAACCCGCACCTCTGCTTTCGGTTTCTGACAGTATTTCTTTCTTTAGTGTATAGATTTAAAATAATATAACATTTAAAAAATATATTTTAAGGACCTTTGTATATATTTTGTATTTTGTTTATATAGAATACTATCATAAAGAAAGAAGAACTTATTGTACGAGTATGTATTCAAAATAAAATTTCAATCAGTGTTCGAAGTGTGTTTTAATGAGCTTTTCTGTTGTTGCTTCGAGTCTTAGTCACAGATTTTTTTAGAGAGTGACTGGAATAATATAGTCACAGAAAATCTCGTATCAAGACACCCTATTCTATAATTTTAACCCTAAATCGAAAGTGCGTGTTGAATTCACGAAACACAACGCGTTTTGTCCTACTTGGATACATAATATTTGTACAAGAATCAGTGTTTACAATTTCATAAATAATTTTATAATGTAAGTGGAGATGGAAATGTTGTAAGAGAACGGAGTGTCTTAATACTAGGTTCTCAGGTTCCCTCTACCTACTCTGCTATGCGCGGCATACAGCATGAAGCTAAAAAAAGAGAAAAAAAAAATAATACACTAATGACACAAAAAATACCATGTTGAAGAAAGCATACAATGAAATAAACAAAAGATTAGTTTCCTTCGTGTCTGAAAAACATTGTACATAATACAAAGTTAAATTCAAATAAACAATTGTAATTTTTATCTCCTAAAATGTGTGACATTTAAAATTGGTTACGAATCATGACATTCGCATTTTACTTCGCAGCTAGATGAAACCTTGTGGGAAATTACCATATCATACTCTCTGCTTAGTAGAGTCCCGATAAATTGATTTGCGATTAATTAGAACGATTTAAATATATAAGTTAAACAATAACACCACAATTCATTGATAGATAGATAAACTCTTTATTGCATACATAAAAGAAATAATACATAAATATCAACAACAGAAGAAAAAAAAACACAAATGCTGCCACAATGTAGTGACTTATCAGATTTTTCTATTCAAAGGACAGAAGAAGAGTATGGTAAAGATGAAAAGAAAATGAACAACTAATAAATTGTATAAATGATCTTGATCTTAGATTTGAAGAAGTCCGGCAAATAAAATAAAAGATATCCTTCAAAATTTTAATTAATCCAAAATTTTAACATTCCCTTACAAGTTGTTGAATTTACAAGCGTTTATAGTCCTAATGTTGTGTTAAAACTATAGATAAATAAATAATTAGTGGATAGAATACATATATAATGGTACTAAAGGTAGACCAAATTACCTATTAGGTAAATTCACGTCTATCTTTTTACCTGACCTAAAACTGACAAGACTGTCAGAGAGGCGTCCATACAACACGGTTCCCACCGGCTTTTGTAAATGACAATAAATTTTCTGAAATAAATTGAGAACGACTTTGCAAAACAAAAAGGAAAAGTATGAGACATAAAAAAAAACGATTGAAAATATGGAGTTTAAATTGTAACTTTAAATTTTCTCTCCTCAGCACTGCTGTCTATCATAAAGAAAAATGTTGAACCCCTTGTTAAAAATAAGTATTATGCGGATATAGAAGTTGAAATTTGGCATAGCTTTAGCTATAAATATAAACTTTAGCTTATATAGAATAAAAGTACAGAAAGCTAATATTTTTACGTCGCTCCAGTCGTGCGACGTTCACTGCTGGACATAGGCTCTCCCAAAGATTTCCACGACCATCGGTCCTGCGCTCCCCGCATCCAGTGTCTAACTAACCTTGACCAGATCATCAATATTTTTTACATTAACGCATTAGTAAAGCACTAAATTAACAAAATAAATATAACACACACTACGATGTGTTTGACATATATTTTTGTACAAAATGAGTTAGCAACGTGGGTAAGGCAACATGTATGTATTATATGCGTCAACGGGCCTTCTAGTTTGAACAATAATTCAAAGCTTAGTCTAATTTAAAATGGCTTAAAATATTTAAACAAAATATACAATCTTATAAGAAAACATGACTGCCCCTAGCAATGTACGATTGTTATTTACAACGAGATTACATTTGATATCCTTCATAAAGATAAAGTGATATTTTTCGTATTTTATCATCTGAGGCACAATAAAATATTTTATTAATGCGTTACTGTACTCAAAATAGTTTTTATGTGTATGCTTTATACTCAATTCTTATGTATTTAAAACCAGCCAAAGGAATATATACCATCCTAGTGCAGTGGGACATAGTCTGACTGTAAAAGGTGTTTACAGGTTCGACCCACTCGGGGAAAAGATTTAATTTATTTTTCTTTCCCAACTCTGGTAAAGATTAAGCGTGTCGTTGAGTTTCTACTTAATCTTCTTCTCTCCTTATCTTGAATTCAATTCATTCAAGTGGAAAATGGAGAACGGTGTTTTTTGAAGCTTAGATTTAAACATATGAACATCATGCATACAATTAAACAAGTAGCAATTCGCCCTCTAACTCACCTCGCAATGTCTAAATCAACCCTATCATATATGCATTTTTTACTATTTTTTTTTATTTATTTTCACACATTTTCAAGATTTCGCTTTGTCATCTGACTGAAAGGACCTTGCTATGAATCAGAGTTTTCCACTTTAATATTATTAATCGTTCGTTAGCAAAATTTACCGGTCCGTTTAACGTTTTTTTTTTAACTTCACGCTGTAACCCGTATATAGCAGGGTAGGCAGAGGGAACTAGAGAACCTAGTGTTAAGACACTCCATTCTCTTTCAACAATTCTGTTCCCCACTTTAACATAAGTATTCATATAAATAACCAAGACAATTAGATTATTATTCCCCGATCAAAAAATGAATCCACAACCCCCAGACAGACTCTTTCGTACTGTGCCATATTGGTCTCGTAAATTAAGTCTATAGTAGGCAATAGGTAATGCCGTGACTAAATCATTTTTATACATATCATATGCATAATGTAACTATACTTATATGATACACAACAAAATATTTATTAAAATTCAATTATAATCTTTAATATAACTCCATTGCAATGATAATTAAGTGATATCATGCCAAAGGTATTTGTAGGTACATATATTGTTATTGTATAAATATTAATATGAAAAACAATAATAATAAGCATATAAGCATGCAATGTCATGTTGAGAACAGATTGTCTGGGCATTTTATTCTTTTTGTCTATCTACCTAGAAAAAGGTTGAAAATGTGGGACGAATAAAACAGGGACACATTCTAATTTTTTTTTTTCTTTTTTTTTACTTCACGCTGTAACCCGCATATAGCAGGGTAGGTAGAGCGAACCAGAGAATCCAGTGCTAAGACACTCCATTCTCTTTTAACAATTCCGTTCCCCACTTTCCGCCGAATTGAGGCATTGCGTGCGCCACGACAGGCGTTCTACTATCATCTAAATTCTAAAAATCTGTCTAAGTTCTTCTACTGTCAAAAAATATTTCTAAATTTACACATTACTCTTTAGCGTTGTTCTTTCAGCCATTTTCTGGAACAATCTGTATTGAGTGCTGAAACTTAACGCCGTAGAATTGTACAGGTTTTCCCACTTCGCAATGGCTATGGGCCTATGACGATTAAATTTAAACGTGTATAATGATAACAATGACAACAAGATAAGGCCCTCTCGGCATAATTAGGCCTAAATAAAGGCGATGTAATTTTTTTTTATTATTGTTTACGAACTACGGTCGTATGGTCTATATTTTTTGTTTTTTACGTTTTTATTAATTTAAATCGCCTTTTTCCTGGGTTTGGTAAAAAGGCAAAGCGCGGCGTTGAGTTCCGCCTCAGCACGCAATGCCTCAATTCGGCGTAAAGTGGGGAACGGAGTGTTTTAACACTAGATATCCTCTGCCTACCCTGCTATATGCTGGAAACAGTGTGAAGCTATATATGTATTTAAAAAAAAATTATAAGACGATGAGATGCTTATAGAATACATGTGTGTGAGTGTTTCATGGTTATGGCTAGACAAAGATGGTGTTAATTGTAATTTCATGAAAAGCGGAGAGCTGACGGACTAGTGACTTCACTGTTCCGGCAAACACCGTGACAGGCCGCGGGTCTAGTGTTAAGACACTTCGCCTTCATTTTCTCACTAAAAATCATAATAACATTATATTGTCTAATACCCACGTCACGGTCAACTTGTTTCAGCGTAACCGACACCGTGTTTGTCAAGCGGCGTAATTGAAAATCAATGCTGATGAGCGTCTGACATAGATTAATTGCTTCATAACATGTTTTATATAAAAATGTACTATAACATTAGGAACGTATGGAAATTGCGTACGTAATATTTTTTTTTTTTTTTTTATGGATAACGGATGGCAAACGAGCAGAAGGACCACCTGATGGTAAGTGGATACCTTCGCCCATAGACATATACAACACCGGAGATGTTGTAGATGCGTTGCCAACCTAGAGGATACAGATGGAAGAGGAGGACAATGTAGTATTCCGTTCTCGGAACCACCACATTTTGGGGAAAGGATGGGTGGGAAAGGGGAAAACCTGGCTTACATGTCATCGAACCGGAACACATCATAAGATATTTGGCGGTTCGTCTTTGACATGATAGTGGTCGCGAGCCAGACGGAGGACGAACCTCCTACCACCAAACAAAAAAATGTAAAACGTATGGAAATTGCGTACTTAATAAAGATAACTTTTTCTCTGTTTTTCTGGGTTTTTACTTTATTCACTATGGATACATGGTGCGTACCTTTGGCTAACTGTAACAGTCAGTTAAAAGTCAGATATAGGTATTCGTTATTAAATTTATATATTTTTTTTATAAAATTCATATAATTTTTATACTAATTAATAAAAATATACCTACGTATAATATTATTATCACTTATATTTTATATTTTTTTTACTTAGAACTAGACTTATGTGATAACATAATTACTTAAAGTTACGTTAAGAATCCAGTAATAATAAAAACATTTTTTTTATGTTCTGTGTCTGACAACCTGAAAATATTTAGACAAAGTGTGAAGTTAACTAAATATCTAATAATGTGTTTACCCATCCTTTCCCCAGAATGTGGTGGTTCCGATAGCGGAATGTCGTGGCCACTACATTATCTCCTCCCCTTCTATCGGGTAGATAGACTGGCAACGCATTTACAACTCCTCTGGTGTTGTAAATGTCTATGGGCGAGGGTAGCCACTTACAATGAGGTGGTCCTTCTGCTCGATTTCAGTCTTTGATCAGTAAAAAAAAAGTTACGCTCCTTACAATACACGAGGTTTATATTAAAAGAAATGCATGTTGTATGCCGGGAAATATAAAATATAATTCAAATTTGATTTTTACTTCAAAGTCTTCGTTTTCTCATTTCTGAGAATAATGGATAAATATAAAGATATAGATAATAGATATTGAAATGACGTCATACAAATACAAAGGGAGTTAATTCGTAAATACAAAAACGGAGCCTAAATGTTGAAGCCCGACTAGAATTTGAATTTATTACTATAGCCTATATCAGCCATGTGCCAACTTCAGAATGTTACCCACGAAATAACATAAATAACTTCATCCCTCATAATAGAAAGAAAGAAATTGAGACAATGCCTGTTATGTCGCGGAAGACAAGGCAGCTTTCTCTTACCAAAAGGAGAAAATTTCAAATTAAAAAAAAATACATCTATTTCATTATTTAATCTTTTTTACAACACTGCTAAAATATTAAAACAATAATTACGTTTTAGAAATATCATGTCAGTTTGTATATCTTGAGCTGTGGGTGTCTAAAAACATAGTCACGTTTGTCGAAGTGCTAAATGTAATATTTACCGTCCTTCAAACTTGGTACCGGCTTGTAAAATACTAGCTACGGCCTACATATTTACTTATCCTGCTAATATTACATACATACATACAAACATAGCTTCACGCTGTATCCCGCATATAGCAGTGTAGGCAGAGGGAACCTAGTGTTAAGACACTCCGTTCCCCACCTTCCGCCGAATTGAGGCATTGCGTGCTGAGTGGCGGAACTCAACACCGCGCTTTGCCTTGTTACCAAACCCAGGAAATGAAAAATTCCATTTCCTGGAGTGGGAATCGAACCCACAACCTGTTTACAGTCGCACGCTTGCGTCTCTGCGCCACGACAGGCGTAAATATTATAAATGGGAAAGATTGTAAGGATAGATATACAGGTGTTTGTTACAGTTTCGAAAAAAAGTACCAAACAAATCAAAATGAAACTTTACAGTATTATAACTTATACATGGACTATATTTATACATGAGAATAACACACAAGCCACGATTTATATAGATCTTCTGTAATTTTGCCACAATAAAAAAAATATGAAGGAATCTTTGTACCCCTAAAGACGAATATTATGCGGACGAAGAGTACGAAAAATGTTATTAGCTACTTCCTATTTTAATGAAAAAGGAGTGTAGAATGTAATTGTTATTTTTTTAATAATGCTTATCTTAATTTTTTCTATAGTAATGCATTATAAGTACAAATAAAATAATAAAAAGATATATTGTACACCGTATCATGCACCTATTTGACAAACAATTTGTATAAAGTAACAAAGGTATTGCCCTAGTGAAGCGTGGTCAAATCTACCTCCCACGACAAATTCACTATTAGTCTCAAATTGAACGTTAAATAGTTTTTTCATAAATTATAATAACTTATATTTGGTCTACGATGATATATGCTTACTTAGAAATTACCATTTGTTTCTCTATTAGAGAAAACTCCCAAATTCCACAATTTGAGTAAAAGATATATTTTTTAGGTTTTTGCAATAGACAGTAGACACCTATATTCACCCGACTGGGTGTTCGTAAATTTTTAACCTTTGTATGCTTTCCTTTACTTTTCTCAATAAATCATTTGTTGAATTAAACGTAAGTAAAAACATAAAAGCAGCTGTACATATTTTTTATTGACAGATTTAACGAGCAATAATTATCAGTCAATAATCTTATTATGGCTTTTTAAAGATAACACCATATATTGAAAAAGAAAAAGAACTAAATTCCTTTTAATTATAATTATAAATTTATATATTACCAATTTAATATTCAGTCAATCTTTCATTATATTTACAATTTAGAATAATATGTTGTACATATTCTAACAATGCTTTAAAAATATTTAAACACTTGTGAGTTGAACACAAAAAATCAGGAAAAAATATATTAACAATTATGTATAAAAAGTACTAGTTGATTGTTTTATAAAACTGTATTTTTCTATTTTTATACGTACAAAAGATTTATTTCTTGTAAATTTGGTAAAATTAAAATAGTAGCGCCATCTAAGGCTTCAATTACGGTACTAGTTTCTGTCATAACGACTTGTAGTCGCCATCTACCAAAGAAATAAAGTAAGAACAAAGGAATCATTTATATTGAGATTATATAGATATTTAATACTGTTATTATGGATGTTAAAATAAACATAAAAACTTCTAAATATTTAATCAATAATAAATATTACAATGACATATTTCCCATAGGAATAAAGCAAAGACTTTCCAAACAATATGTCATCTTGTTACCATTTTGTCTATGCTTTCCTCTATTATTTTGCGCCTGCGCACTTGACTGATGGTCTACGCGACGTACCTAAAATCATATTGTGGAAATTTTGAAGTTTGTTGTTTTAGTGACAACATATCCATAATTATTTATGAAAGCTTCGCGCTAATTACCATTCCAGGCGCGAGGCAGAATAATTCTGTGGCGGTCGGCCTGGATGCGTTCAGTCACTAACAATTCGAGCGGTGTACGGTAGCCATCTTGGATTCGAACAAAGCTTCAGATGTGTAGTTTGTCTGTTTATCAATAATTTTTGTGCATTTCCCTGTAAATAATTTGTATGTTTAGGATATGTACGGAACGTTCGTCCACATGTGTAAATAGCTATGGCTGCGACAAGAAAATTACAAGGTAATTCACAATGTTATCAGGTTAGAGATTGATTGACCCCAACCTATGTAGATACGTGTTCTAGAGTTCTATTGTCCAACCGTAGGGACCTCGGCTTGGCAGCCTGTGCTGGCGGTTGTCTCACAACATCGCACATACGTCTGTGAAAATGAATACAAGACGGTATTCGTAAGAATTGACAGTGCGTTCACTGTCTACGTGCTTTTTTTACGCAAATTTTCTTTCACCAACTCAATAACGTGATATTTTACAAATTTAATACACAATAAACGATAAAAACCTGACTTAGGTTTTATAAACAGTGTTGAGTGACAATAATTGCGCGTTCGATTGGAAGTTGCGTTCGTGAAACAGGTTTATTAAGTTCATTTGTGAAGTGAATATGTTTATTGCAGGTGAGATAGACAGGTGTTTAAAAAAGGTCACAGAAGGGGTGGAGACGTTTGAGGACATCTGGCAGAAGGTACACAATGCGACGAACAGTAATCAGAAGGAGAAATATGAGGCAGATCTCAAGAAGGAGATTAAAAAGCTCCAGAGGCTACGAGATCAAATCAAGTCATGGATTGCCTCTGGTGAAATTAAGGATAAGAGTACACTTTTAGAATATAGGAAACTAATAGAAACGGTGAGTGATTGTTGTATACAAATTATTATAGAATTTAGTTGTTGGTCATTTACTAAAACTATAGTGAAATGTGTATTTTCCATTTGTTAAGTAAATATTATGGGTTATAAGTAAAGGGAATAAGTGTAGCACTGTATTTAATTACTTTTCTGATAAAATTGATGAAGTTTTCATTCAGCTTTACTGATTTTTGTCAAAGTATGACAGAATGTTATCAGTGTTCCAGATACTGAAAGTACCATATAATTCTGTTACAGCCTTTCTTTCATTACCTACTTCTTACATTATTTATTTTTTTAAAAACCAATACATGTAAAGTTATATTTATTAAGCCTATGAAAATAAAAAATAATTTTACAAAAACTTTTTTAAAGTTTATAAATTAAAATAGTACATTAAATATGTTATATGTATGTATAAAATCTAATAGCATTTAGTTACATTGCTATGAGAAAAATCTAATATGATTTTTTTACACACATTAAGTATGGAAATTATGAATGAAACTGTACATATAATTGAAAAATATTGACTTTTATTGATATTTATGTATGTTCTACGTAAAGATTCCATAATACATTTTGCATGATTCCTTATCTTACGGTAACTTAAAGCCGATATAGTACTGATAGCTTCTAGTAATGTAAATATAACTTGGAAAGATAGTGTTATTTTACACTAAATTATAAATAAATATAATTGATAGTAATATTAGTAAATAATATTTTATTATATATAATTAAAATTGCAGTTTCGAAATGTATTAGAAACTTTTTAAAAAAACCTTCATGCTTCATCCTGCATAGCGTAATAGTCAAAGAATATAGTATCAAGATGTTCTCCGCTTTCTGCCTAAAATTGACACATGAGTTAAGTAATAAAACTCTATGCCACAATTTGTCTTACAAGAGAGAGGAACATTAAAATAATCTATATAAAAACATTCCCTTGAGTAGAGATTGAACCGACAACCATTCTTGTTTACAGCTAGACACTGTCCCACTATGAGAAGATGTATATGATATACTTTTTGAATAATAAAAAATATCACTTATTGATAATTCTATTTGCAAGAATTAAAATGACAATCTATATACAACTTGGAAGTGTTTTTAGGTTCTGTTTGATCAATTGCTAAGATTTATACAGTAAAAAATATAATTTATTTTATAAATGTGTGTTATATGTTAATTTTTGCAGAATAAATATATACATGAAATATTATTCTTGATTTTATCTCAAAAATATATGAATGAGATCTTTACTTAATTAATTTATGTAGTAATTATTTACTATAAAATATTTTGTAGTCGCTGAAGTGCTCTTTACAGATAAATATACAAATATAATGGCAGAGTAGTGACTTATTATTGGTATCCATTATAACTTTAAATAGATTAATTAATAATTAACATCTATATATATAAACGGCATGTTACCAAGTGAATGACAGACAATATACAGGCGAAACTAAGTTGAAAAAAAGTAGAAATTTGGCTTGTAGTGTTCTCGGAGAGTGTAGTGTAGCACTAAGAGAGGATTTCTCGGAATTCCTACAGAAATGGGAAAAAAGAATATTTATATTTTTATAGTTTACTTGGACAAAGTCGAATGATCCAGCTAGTTACTATTTACTACTAATATAGTTGTTGTAATGTTGATATTGCATATAAATGCATTTGGCCTTATGCCAGCGCAACAATAATAATTTAAAAACAAACATATGGCTTCTTGTTTTTGTTTTGACATTTTAGAAGCCTTTAAATTACCTTTTTATTAGTTAACTAACTTTACAGCTATTATTATCTACTGTAAGAATAAAAATTATCTTTTTAAGTAAAATAATGAATAACATGAAATATATATGGATTTGATTCCCATAATTTAAAAAACAAATATAAAAATTATTTATGATTTCATATAATTCATATTCACATTAAAAAATATTTATGCTTGGCTTAGTTACATGAAGTGCGGTGTTAGGTTGTGCGACCCAATATAACATTACTAAAGTATAGAGAATGTGGCTAACATATCATTAAAATCTCTGCTTAACTTACATGTGTAACCTAATCTATGGATATAAGGGAATTTTAAATTAAATTAAACACATTTTCTCTTTACCATGAAAGAATTGTATAAATGATATAACCTTATTCGCTTTCATCTATTGTTCAACTATAACGGCTATTGTAATTAGCCTTGCTTGATTTTTTTGCCATCATCTAGGCATGAAGTATGAATAACTCAATTGTATTGATTTCAATATCTGTATTGAAAATGTATTGGGATATCATTTGCATTTACTAGTTTAATTTTTAAAGTACTTATTAGATTTTTTTTACTATGGATTTGAAAAGTTATTGTACCTTTTTTTTTAAGTTTCATTGTGTGCTATATTATTTGTTAAATTTCATCTAAATTTGTATAGCTGTTTTGGTGTGGTTAACTAATAAACTTTTATAGTGAAAAATATTTCAATGTATGTTATAACATGAAAAGCCCCCAAAATTTTCTAAAGTCCATATTATCATTATAAATATGATAAAAACTAAATAAATTGAAAGAGAACGGAGTGTCTTAACACTAGGTTCTCAGGTTCCCTCTGCCTACCCTGCCATATGCGGGATACAACGTGAAGCTATGTATGTATGTGTGTTTGTAAATAAATGAATACCAAACCATACAAACTTCAGTCAATAAAAAAAATATTAAAGTTATAAATAATGCATAATAATTAATAAAACATATAATTAATATCTACAATTTTCTTTAATTTCAGCAAATGGAAAGGTTCAAAGTAGTGGAAAGAGAAACTAAAACAAAAGCATACTCTAAAGAAGGCCTGGGTGCGGCACAGAAACTGGACCCAGCGCAAAAGGAGCGCGAGGAAATGTCCTCGTGGCTCATTTCTTCTATAGATGCACTCAATTTACAGGTATAATAATATGTTAGACACATATTTATTATTTCTAGTGTTATTCTATTGTATGAGCTATGTTATTGGCAAGTTTCATCTACATTTGTTTAGTAGTTTTTGGATGAAAGAGTAATAAATATCCATATATCCTCACGATTTTTTACAAATCGGCGGAAAGTGGGGAACGGAAATGTTAAAAGAGAATGGAGTGTCTTAACACTAGGTTCTTTGGTTCATATGCCTACCCTGCTTCGTGTGGGATACAGCGTGAAGCTAAAATAAACTTATATTAATAATATTGGTGGTCAACACCTGTCGTGGCGCAGAGGCACAAGCGTGAACTGTAAACGCCACGGGTTGTGTGTTCGATTCCCACCCTAGGAAATGGAATTTTTCATTTCATGGGTTTGGTAACAAGGCAAAACGCGACGTTGAGTTCCGCCACTCAGCACGCAATGCCTCAATTCGGCGGAAAGTGGCGAACGGAGTGTCTTAACTCTAGGTTCCCTCTGCCTACCCTGCTATATGCGGGATACAGCGTGAAGCTAAGTAAAGTATATTGGTGGTAGATTAATACATATTTTTCCCTGCAAAATATATGGAATTCTTCTTTTTTGATTAGACTAAGGAAAAAACTGTTTTCCTGAGTAAGATTTTGAATATTGTTATTGTTAACTATTGTTTAGTGCAATGCCGATTTTTCTATAAGATGTATTTGGGTAGCTACAGATACTTATTTATACTCGTATGTTTTAATATTAATAATGTAATAAAGAAATTATTCTTATTTAAATTTAATATGTACAAGTATAATTTCTAGGCTAATTTCTGCCTGAAATCGAGACGTTTCGTGATACGTAACTTAAATAATAGGTAACTTGAAGAAAAATGACAATCATTTTAAATATAATTCTCCCTATATTACGTACAACTGATCTTATTGACATCTTTCTCCGGCACGATGATCAAATTTTGTATTTATTAAGTAAAAAAAAAATCGTCATTACTATAGTAAAAACTTTTATAAATTGTCATTTTTGGTTATCAATTCAATGTTCATTATTTCAAATAGTTATTGTTATCTATATTATTGACCACAGATAAAATATGTATTTGTAATAGTTTATTTTTTTAAATTCCAGATTGATCTTTTTGAGTCTGAAGTAGAGTCATTGTTAGTTGGTAAGAAAAAACGTTTGGACAAAGAAAAACAGGACAGGATGGACGAGCTCAAACTGAAACTGGAGAGGCATAGGTTCCATATAAAAAAACTTGAAACACTCCTGCGAATGCTTGATAACATGTCTGTAGAGGTTGAACAGGTATATCTTATATATGAAAACAATGATTAATATTATGTGTTGTTTTGTGATCAACCAATGCCTCAATCTGGCGGAAAGTAGGGAACGGAATTGTTGAAAGAGAGCGGAGTGTTTTGACACTAGGTTCTCAGGTTCCCTCTGCCTACCCCGCTATATGCGGGATACAGCGTGAAAAAAAAATTGTGATCAACATGCGTTATTAAATTGGTAAATTGAAAATGTATAATTCTGTCGTGTCGTGTCGCAGTCACAAGCGTGCAACTATAAACACGACAGGTTGTGGGTTCGATTCCCACTCTAGGAAATGGAATTTTTCCTTTCCTGTGTTTGGTAACAAGGCATAACGCGGCGTTGAGTTCCGGCACTGAGCACGCAATGCCTTAATTCGGCGGAAAGTGGGGAACGCATTGTCTTAACACTAGGTTCTTCCTGCCTACCCTGCTATATGCGGGATACAGCGTTAAGCTGTGTGTGTATGTATAATATTCTATATGATAATCAAATCATATTTGATTTCATGGCTGTTTAAACATTTTCATTGTTAATAATATTTTTTTTTTCTTAATTTCCAGATAAAAAGAATAAAAGAAGATGTGGAATACTACATAGTATCATCACTAGAGCCAGGCTATGAGGAGAATGACTATATATATGAAGACATTAACGGTTTAGATGAGATTGAGTTGAGTGGAGTCGGTCTTCCCTCATCAGCTACAACAGATAGTAATAATAGTAACGACTCACCTGGTTCCCCTACTAGTATATTGTCAGGTTTGGAATTCTTTTTATATATATATTTAAACATACATACATACATACATACATACATAGCTTCACGCTGTATCCCGCATATAGCAGGGTAGGCAGAGAGAACCTAGTGTTAAGATACTCCGTTCCATACACAGAGGAACAAGCATGCGACTGCAAATGCGACAGGTTGTGGGTTCGATTCCCACTCAAGGATATGAAATTTTTCATTTCCTGGGTTTGGTAACAAGGCGCGGCGTTGAGTTCCGCCACTCAGCACGCATTATATATTTTAAGTTATGTGGTATTTAAGTTGAAACTAAAAGGGAGATTTGAGAAGTGAGAGTGTATGAGATATATTAAATTAGTGGTTTTTCAATAAAAAAGCACTGAATGTTATATTTTTGTAATGCAATTTTACGACATATTATATGCGACATGCATGTCTTTAAATTAAGTTTTGTTTTCTTATTGTCAATATGCAAAAATAAATATATTAAAAAAAATGAGTTTCCCGTTTCTTATTAAAAAATAGCCCTTTTAAATAAACTATAAGTGGAAACAGGCCTGAAGACTTAGCTGATTATTTTTTTATGTGTTTTATTTTATTATATATTTATTCTTTTACATATTTATATAAGTATATTAATAGTTATTATTCCTTTTTTTTCCAGGAACAAGTCCAGTCACGTCCCCGGCGTTAGACGTCCACAACCACGCGACGGACTCCTTAGATATAGAGAAAAAGAAAAAAGACGAGACAGCCAAAGTAAGCTACCCGAGTAGCTTTGCATGCCTTACTAATATATTTGTATCTATTTTAGTTAATTATTATTAGTATAATATTTTGAATTTATCATTACCATTGCCATTCTCTTGTAATGGAATCGTTAAAAGAGAACGGAGTGTCTTAACACTAGGTACTCTTGTTCCCTCTGCCTATCCTGCTATGTGCGGGATACAGCGTGAAGCTAAGAAAAAGTAAAAAAAGTGATTTTGAAAATGCTTAGAGTTAATTTGTATGTAGTGGAGGTAGACGCGAGGTATAACAGCAAAATCTCCCTATAATCAACTAAAAGATCTCGGTCTGTCTAGAACTATTATCAGTTTATTTGTAGCATGTATTATGAAGGCGGAATTAGGTAGAAGTAGAGGCGCGGTGTTGAGTTGCGCCACTCAGCACGCAATGCCTCAATTCTGCGGAAACTGGGAAGCGGAGTGTCTTTACACTAGGTTCCCTCTGCCTACCCTGCTATATGCGGGATATTGCGTGAAGCTATGTATGTATGAATTAGGTAGGGAGAGGAGCTTGGATAGTGGAAGAGAACGTTAATGCATTTTAAAGGGCCCCTTAAGTCCCAGTCACTATTCTGAGCTCCTCTCCCTGCAATCCGATGGGTACTCGCGTGGTGAGCCCATGGACCGCTAAGGAGAACTTTGTATTTCAATAAATATACATATATATACAAACAATTCTATCTTTGTGTTTTGAAAAAAAAATATTTTAAAAATTTACAAAAACATTTTTTAATGCTAGCTATGAAATACAAGATAGAAATGAAATGATGATTGTTTTAGAACGCCCAAGATCTTTAAGTACTTCTACTAAAAAATTAAAATCATGTTTTTTCCTGTTGTCGTAAGAACCTCAGTTAATTTTGCTCCATTACACTCGATCCAATAATTTCACTTATATGTTTTCTGTCTGTTATGACAGACACACGCAAGCGTTTTGTATAGATGTATGTAGATTAAAATGTACACATTCTATTACCAGAAAAAAATAAATTTAATTAAATTAATTTATTAAAAAAATGAGAAGAAACTCCTTAGCGCACCATGGATTCACCATGCGGGTGTTCATCGCGTTGCAGAGAGAGGAGTTTGGAGAGTGCCTGGGCCTTACGACCCAACGTGTAGGTTTAAGGGGCCCCATTAAAATGTGCTTTAACGTTCACAAACACTGTCCGCACTCCTATCTTTATCTAATTAATAATTAATTTAATTTAAGCTAATTAATTTTAGTAATATTTAATGCGTGTAATATTGTTGCAGCCGGTCAAACCGATGCCGCTGCGGGTGGCGTGCGTGGGCAGTCCCACCGTTAGTTTGCTCAATCACAATGTCAACGCTAATAGGTTGGTTGTAATTTATTTTTTTTATTA
>JAKGSA010001678.1:0-43731 GCA_033558755.1 Philaethria dido | reverse complement strand
AGGATACTCCTTATCATATCGCGCGATATAACCGAATTTCACGCGGGCGAAGCCGCGGGCGGAAAGCTAGTAACAATATAACGATGAATAAAGACCATTTTTTATATTACTTGAAATACTAGCTTGCGTCAGTTTTGAAATAAAAGAACGGCAAGATTACGCGGTTTCGATATTTTATCAGGTACCTCAAGCTTTGTTCTACCAGAAAAGAGCCGGAAAATTATTTAAATATAATCATCCCCGCATTGGAGTACAACACTCTGTTCACTGAACATTATTATATTTGAATACATTATTTCTGAATATACCTTATCAGTCACATATTTATTCTCCTTATTTTACCAAAAAATATTCGTTTATGTTATCTTCATACGTTTTACCTGTTTTACTTGCATAATACAAAAACTCACTCCTACAAATTTCATAATTATTGTACTGTTACAATGTGAACAATAGGAAAATTATTACGATGATATTTCCAGTATGAGTGCTTTACTTAAACTAGGTACGCCAGTCCATATTAACGGTCAACGCACAATAACTACAAAACAGATTCAAATAGTCTATCACTTGTAAAGTAGTAATGTACGGTGTTTATGGTCAAGGTCATTAAGATACCAGGATCACGCTTTATTGCGCATAGCAGGAAGTCGGAGAAAATTTATTATCGAGACACTCTATTTGCCGCTTAAATTAATTTTAAACAACGTCCTTGCGTTCAGAGAAGTCCCGCTTCACTAATTCCACTTTCCTCTTCTACTCTGCATCCGGATCTCTTCACTTCTTTAAACGCACGTTCGCCTCTACAAGTCTAAAGCGATGAATAGTTCTTACATTCGAATGTTGCATTCGAATATTCGACAATGTTCCGGAAATGGGTAGTCTTTTTAGACATTGTCCTGTCGCTGGCCCCTGCTCATAATTTCTTTATTAGGTGTGGTTGTCACGCATTTACGGAAGTCTTGTCAGTGTTTTTTCATCAAACACAAAGGGATTAACAAACATAATTTTCGTAATGATAATATAATGATTCTAAAAAAAATATTTTCTACTTGTTACACAATAATATTAATGAAATTTTAAGTCAAAATCAAATAATTTTATTCAAAATAAGAAGTTACAAGCTTCATTTTTTGAACGTCAAATAATTTACCACCGGTTCACTAAATTTAATGCCTCAGACCTGAGAAGAACCGGCGCAAGAAACTCAGCGGGACTTTTTTTTTTTTTTAGTATATTATACTATTTAAATAAAACTAAAATATAAATACCTAATAAATATTACCATGAAGTGCCTATTAATAATAAACAACATTGTAATGTTAATATTTTTTTCAAAAAAAAAACAAGTTATTGATATAATGGTTTAGAGGGGAATATATTTTAAATTTGCAAGGTTTCTATATATTTAGGTTAAAATCTCAGTAAGTTCCCATGAAAATTGAGACGCAGTCTCCGGGCATATGCGCGGGCGACATTCCGCTGGTGCAAGTGTATTCGCGTAGCCTTACAAAGTGCTGCAACTGACATCGACAACTGGCGCTGATGATTGTTTTAACAAATCATGTATGGTTAGTGGACATTTGTAAAGAGTATCTCTGTAGAGATGCAACAAAAATAAATTGCAACAAGCGTGTGTGTAAGAATTTCGACGCAGTCTGATAACAATATATCCAATGTCCAATCCTTTGGACTATCAATCTTATTTGCTGTTTTCTTAAAATATTTTTCTTGTCTTAAATGAGCGAATAAATGTTTAAAAATATTGAAATAGTTGTGTTAGTTTTATTTTGTGTATATTTATATATGAAACGGTTGCGTTGCTATGTAACTGACAAACAACGTATAGATAAAAATATTAGCCATGAGAAGCTGTAATTTTGTAAAAAGCTCCTCAGGGAGTGTAGTCTCCTAACCTAGCAGTGAGAGAAGATTTCACGAAATTTTCTATAATAACAATCATTACATAAGGATCGAAGATAGTGTGTTACTTATTTAATTTTTTAATGTAAATATCCTGATTAGTGCACCGCCTACCACTACTTTATACAAATCCAATATCCAAAGGTTGCCTGGAAGAGATCGCTTTAAGGGATAAGGCCGCCTTATTGTACGCTATTACTACTTCTATGTTATTTGTTTATTTGTGTGCAATAAAGAATATTTGTATTTGTATTTGTATTGTGATTCAAAGTATGATGCAGGTGCATGCAGGCCGCAGGGCCGCGCACGGGGGCGGCACCACGGGCGCGCACCGGCCAGGTGCTGCGTGATTGTTCCTATTACAGATACATTAATCGAAGGGTATCACAATATCTTGTCTTCGAAGTTTAATTTCAGCTTTCATTATTATAAGAAATATATTTTTTGTATTGCATATTTTTGTTTAAATGAATGTTTACTTTTAAACTAAGTTGGAGTATGTATACAATTAGAATCGGTATATGTAGATTCTCCAACAGATATACCTTTTATCTTACTATTTTAATATGTTATTTACACGTAGGATACAAAAAAAATTGTAGAAAACGTATAAAAAATTGAACGTAATAAGTTACGGGATTCGAACCCGCGCCTCTTGGAAACCGTCATGGTCGGTATAGCTTATACCTTATCGGGATACGTCGAAATTCTTATATATTCATTAGTCGTTACCAATTTCTTATGTTTAGAGCATGACCTTAGGTAGGCATACGAGAATGTAGTGATTTTCTTACAGAGTTAATTTTCTTGTACTAATGCACCTCTTTTTAACATTATAACCATTTTTATTTTTTTTTATTTTTTTTAACTTCACGCTGTATTCCGCAAATAGCAGGGTAGGCAGAGGTAATCTGAGAACCTAGTGTTAAGACACTCCGTTCTCTTACAACAATTCCGTTCCCCACTTTCCACAAAATTGAGGCATTGCGTGTTGAGTGGCGGAACTCAACGCCGCGCTTTGCCTTGTTACCAAACCCAGGAAATGAAAATACTAACATTTCCTGGAGTGGGAATCAAACCCACAGCCTGTCGTGTTTACAGTCGCACGCTTGTGCCTCTACGCCACGACAGGCGCTATAACTATTTCTTTTTACTTTAAATGTTTGAATTGAATTAGTCAACCGAATTACTTGTGAGTAGTAACCCATTTGGTCGTCATTAGATAAATTAAAGAAAGCCGTCCTTATTTTTTATGACAAAATTGAAAAAATAAGAAGCTATAGAAGGCGCACGTGCAATGCAATACACTGGCAAGGGATCATTACAAATAAAAACGCGGCCACGTGTCTCTTCCGCCTCGCCGTCGCCGTCTCCATCGCTGTGGTCGTGGTCGTAGTCCTCGCGCGCCGACACTCGCTACACACCTTTATGTTTTTGTACGAATCATGACGACTGCAGGCGCACGGGTCCCGCGTGTGCGTCGCCACGGCACGACGCCCTTTGTTACTTATTTTTATAGCTTTGCGATGTATCCCGCTCACGGGTAGGCAGAGAGAACCAGAAAATCTAGAGTTAAGACTCTTCTCCCCACTTTCCGCCAAATTGAGGTATGTGCTCTGTTACATTCACTCTTGATTTTTAATTTAGGTACAATTTTTTAACGACAAAGGATGTAGTTTTTTTAAATCTTGTTTAGAATCGCTGTGATTTGAAACTCGACGTTACGAAGAAGCGAGGACATACGTCTGTAAGAAAGAGTAAAATGGTATAACATTTGTGAAGCTTACTATATTATTACTTGTAACAATATAATAAATAGATAGCCAAAACTATATATTACATAGAAATTCATTTTCAATGTTTCATAGTTTCGCTTCTATCGTGTCTAATAATTCTAACATTAGTTACATTTCAACATTTCTTTACTCCATAACAACATAAAGACAAAAATAGATAGCACACGAAACCAAAAACAAAAAGGCCCATTATCAAGCAAGACTTTGCCTACACACGGCAGGGTGTCGTGCCGGGGTGACGCGCGCACATCGCTCCACACGCAATCAGGTGTGCATAATGACAGCACATCTGCCGCTGCAGCCCACCACCCCCCTCGCCCCACTACACCCCGCAATGCCTTGAACACTTACTTTAATTTTTGTCACTTGTTCATACACAAGGTTATTGCATTTTAAGTATGACATTCGGTACCTAAACGCTTTCTAAAGAAAGGTCTCCTTAAAACACCTTGAACCATATCTTTAATATGGTAAAAACAATGTCAATAAATAAAGTTTATTACTCTGTCCTAGAATATTCAAACGTTAAAAGTGTGCTGTGTGCGGAATTAACATCATTTGAATTTGATGCGGGATGGTTGTCATTGTATTCAATAATAAAGCTGTAACTCTTATATTTGAAAAGATTAAGAGTTCCTCGCCGGACGTTATCGGCAGAACTGCCTTTCGAGCCATTGGTAGAATTATTATTAAAAATTTAAATTCTATTTAAAAACAAGAATATTATGAAATTTAGATTTTTTTACGTTTCATGTCGTTACTTGTTCACCACCTGTGAACTGAGGTACTACACCTCTGCGCATATCCGCCTTGCTTTACGAAAAGCTGTTAATATTGTAACTTCCATAAGTATATATTTTCCTAAAATATTACAAGCTGTACTTAATTCCGTTAACTAAAATATCTTTTGTTTCTGTTTACACTTTGCTAATCTATTGTCTGCTGATCTGGCTTTATTGTACTTATGTCAGGTAAAATGACCGTCAGTCTAAAGACCTCTAGCTTGTAGTGACAGACATCTGGCATATATATGGAAACAGGTAGAGTTACTTATTACTTGCAATGTTAAGTAAACAATAATTGTTTAGTTCGTAACGTGTAACCAAACAATTTTATTGTGGCGAGATCGTATGAATTAATGAACAGTCGATAAATTTACTCGTTTTTAATTCTTGTTAACCTGAAGACGAGATGTAATTTATTAATAAATCGAAGATAACGGGCCGCGGCAGTGCGGAGGCTGCGCGTGCGACAGCTGCTGCGTCCGCAAAAAACCTGATACAACGCGCTTCTCTACTTATAACTATTATTAGCTAAAGCTGCGAGCCTGTTGGGTTTTGTCAATATATCTACGATATTCGCCTTTAATACATTCAAGAAGTATATATACGAGTATCGTCAAAACGGTTTGTTGTTAGAATACAATTCACGATTTTTGCGACTAGAAAAAGAGAATAATATATACAGAAGTATGTATTATTCAGAGATCCTTAAAGACATCTTACAAAAACGGACGAGTTATTATATTTTCTGATGACAGTCTTTTGAGAGCTAGAGTAGAGAGTAATGAGGAGCGTGAGGGGCGGAAGCCAGGTGGCGATCACCTTGCACGTTACGCCAGATAAAGAGACCCCACTTTTGTTTTTTATTACATTTAACTCTGTTCAGTTCGATCTAAGAGGCCATCCGGCGCGCGCATGTTTCACAAATTCGATGAAATCCTAATATACAAGGCTGCAAGTTAGTTTACTTTTATAATACGTATAAAGATATTTGGTACGTAAGTGTATCTATTGAGAGGAGAGGCTTTACAACTAGACGGCAGCTCGGAGGCACTAGGAGGCAGCTGCGGCGCGGAATGTGCACCTGTCGCTCATCTCGCGGCGCGCAGATAGCAGATGTTGCGCGCCGCCATCCCCCACACCCCGCACCCCGCACCGCACTGCCACCACCTACCTGCAGACATTGCCCAATTACGAAATATACTCGTACTACTCATATATTACTTGCGCTGGATATCTTAATTTCAAATTCATATACAATTAGTAGGTCAAATGTATGTAGATACTTAAGTACGATGTTATGAACTCTCACTTTTTAATAGAACTTATTGAACGGTACACAGATTATCTAATTATGTACTAATAATGAAACTTATCGATTTCAAAGTAATTTAAACATCATATTATGCGGTGAATAATTATTTTAATTGATACGAAAATTATGTCTATTATTTTAATAAGGATAATTACCGCTCACTGTCATATTTGGTTCTAAGTTATTTTAATTGTTTAGGTATTACTTATAACCCCTAATTAGAGTTAATTGAATTATTATTTACATATGTCTCATACTGTCGGATGCGTATTATTGTTGTTTATAATAGTTCTTAGAAATAGTCTATGGGTAGTAGAAAATATCTTTAAATTTTTAGAAATATCTTTTCAGAAATTATAGTAGCTCAAATTAATTGTAACAAAGTAAGTGAGTTTCGATGTATTTGGAGAAGAAAGTATGACTTAGGGGTTAGCGTGCCTGGATAGTTGCTAAGAGGCGGAGGTTCATGTTCCGCTACCCTAAAATATTTATACGTTTTCTACCATATAAATATTTTTTCCCTAAATAAATCATATTTAAAATATATATTATGTTAATGATGTATGTTTGATTCCTTATTATGTATACTAATTACAATTTAATAAGAAGAAAAGTTCGGGCCAAGAGAAAAGGCCGTTGATCTCGATTGCGGATCGCACTGGACCGCCGCGAACAATAAAAGTGGAATGCAAAGTGAAGGCTCGCGGGTCGCGGGATCACTACACAGACTAAGAGGCTGCGCCGGCGCACCTGGCGGGCTGGCGGCCGCGCACGTGCTCGACTACATAAATAGCGCGTCGCCGCCCGCCCGCAGACAGTCTGCGCGCGTCTGTCGAGACGTCACCACGTCCTTACACTCGTTCAGTGTCAAGTGTTAGTAAATATTAATCATCGATCAAAATGATCATCTGCCTCTCTGGATTTGTGATTGCCGGGTTGGTACTCGCGATATTTTTTTAATGTTTCAAGTAGTGTTTATAATACTATCATACATACATCTGTTATTAATATATTTGGATAAAAGAGTGTACTTAATAAGATATAATATAAAGTTTATTTATTATAACGTAAAACGTCTAATTTCATTCCAACCTTATTAGGTTTTGATAATCTTCATCTAAATCTCCCGGGGTGTGTAGGTGTGTAGGGTTACAGGAGTATTTTTATTTTTCGCGCATTTTTGACATCTTTGAGTATTGTATAATATATAAGTGATATTTTTACATTTTAAGGAAAGAATCCACCAGAATTAGAATCTAGAACTATCGCTCGTAGTCACAGGCGTAAATAGGCAATTAGATTTTTCTAAAATGTCGGATTCGACGGACTCGTACATTTGTTTATAAATGTAACCGCGTCATTGTTTTTAAAACTATATAATATTATATTAGTATCGATTATTACTCAAACTTATTGTTATCATTTGTTACAGGACCTCGCCGGCTTCGGTGCCCATAGCTTCAAGGGCCGATATCGTAAGTTCGCTTATAACGTTTACGACCGTGTTAATGTTGGGATCGTGTTCGTGACGTATGTATTAAATGTGTCGTCCGTTGCGTGCAGAGCGTGGCGAGCTACTCGCCGCACCACCACCAGCTGCTGCAGCAGTTCAGCGCGCGCGGGCTGGCGGCGCGCTGCAGCAGCAGCTCCGAGTCGGTGTCGTCGCACAGCGCGTCGCCGCCGCCGGCGTGTGGGGCGGCGCGGCGCGTGCGCACGCTGTACGCGTGCCTCGGCGAGAGCGAGGGCGAGCTGTCCTTCGAGCCCAACCAGATCATCACGAACGTGACGCAGTCGGCGGAGCCCGGCTGGCTGCGCGGCACCCTCAACGGCAAGAGCGGCCTCGTGCCGCAGAACTACGTCGAGCCGCTCCCGTAGCGCTCCCCGCTTCCCGCTCCCCGGATAGGAATATTGTTGACTCTTTTTAACTATTTATGTATATTTTGTACGTTGTAAATACAGAGTTGTTTCTATTTTAACTATTTATACAATATTATACTTACGTTGTGAATTTTGTACCAAATATACTTTAGCGTATGTGAAATGTGAATTTGTATTATAGAATATAAAGTATTACTAATGAAACACGTGTTTGATTATTCCTCTTTATTTATATTAGTTCCCCGAAGTGCGGAGAGGCGCTCGGACTTGACTTATTTAAAGTTATCGATTATAAACACTTCCTACGATTATAATAAAATTTATTTTTTACATATAATACTTGAGAACGTGACGTTGAAGGCGGCATTCTTTATATTCTGCAAACTATAGAAACCGGCTTTTTTATTTTATCTTGCGATCAAATAATAAGTTTTCATTGAATAAAAGCGAAGGCCGCCTTTTACACTTCTCAACAGTTGTAGGAAACTAATCATAGAACTATTATTTAACAAAACAGTATTTGTAGCAAGTATGTAAATAACAAAGGTACAATTTTACAAAACAAAGAGTCGTCGTCGGTCGTCTACTCTATCGCTACGACGAGCGGCGCGTGTATTTACAATTATTGCAGTAACATACAAATATATATTTAAGAAACATAAAACTGACAACTTGAGTTGAACGCCTAAATTATACAACTACTTTATACATACAGCGCATTACAGCATCAAAACAACACCATACAAGTACCCCGTACTCCGTACTGACGAATATATATTTATGTACAACATAACTCTCGGCGTCACGGCGGGGATTTTAAATGAAAATCATATATTATACAATTACAGAATAAGATTTGCAATTTGCACGACGTCAGTCAATGCGTAATGTCTTATGGTGAATTTTTATTCAAAGATTTTCGTGCAGAGAGCGGGCGATCGTCCGGACGTCGGACGCACGTCTAGTGAGGCTCCATAACGTAAGCATCAGTAGGTATGTCGCATAGAAAACTTTTACAAACAAAATACAAGCAAAGCGTGTACGCGTCGACGCGAGCGGACACGTCGCATTAGCTGCGCCCCGCCTCCTCCTCCTCCTCCTCGTCGTCGTAGTCTCGCGCCCTCGCGCCCGCCTGCGCGCTCGCGCTCGCGCCCGCCCCCGCGTCCGCCAGCCACTCTAGCCGCTGGCACTCGGTGGCGCGCACCACACGCGCCAGCGCCGCGCACTTGTCCTGCAGCGCGCGCAGACGCGCCGCGTGCTCCTCTGCCGCATGTCGCGCCGCGCGCTTGAGCTCACCCACCGCCGCGTCGCGCGCGCTCAGCGTCAACTCCAGCTCGTGCGCGCGCGCCGCCGCCGCCTCTGCGCGCGCCGTCGCCGCCTCCGCATCGGACTCCGCGCGCGTCAGCGCCGCCCGCAGCGCGCGCCCCTCACTGCCGCCGCGCCCATCTCCGCCTCCCGCGCCGGCCGCCGCGCCGCCCGCCGCGCGCGCCGCCTCATCGGCCGCACTCGCGGCTCCGCCCAGCACGAGCCGGCTCGCGGCGCGGGCGGCGCACGTGCTCGCCGTGCCGCTCGGCCCATGGCGCGAGAGGCGCCGCGCCCAGGCTGCCCTCACGTGACGCGCGGCCTCGAAACGACTTCGCCGCGCGAGCCTCGCAACTCCGGCGGCGTCGGCGGCGCGCTGCGCCTCCCGCCTCGCGCAAGCGCCGCCTCTGCGCGCAGACGCGCGGCGCTCTCCTCGGCCAGCGCGGCCTCGAGGCGCAGCTCGCGTTCGGAGGCGAGGGCGGGCGGCGCGGGCGCGGGCGGCGCGGGCGTGGGCGCGCGCTCGAGGCGGCGCAGCAGCTCGTCGCGCTCGTGCGTGGCGGCGCGCAGGCGGTCGCGCAGGGCGGCGTTGTGGAGCTCGAGCGCGTGCGCCTGGCGACAGCGGCCGAGCAGGCGGCGGTTGCGCTCGGCGTGGGCCTCGCGGCGCCAGCGCTCGTACATGAGCTGCGCGTGCACGAGCGCGAGCTGCTCGGCGAGCTCGGAGGCGCCGGCGACGACGCGGCCGGAGTAGAGGTCCGCGAGGTAGTTGTCGAGGCGCTCGCAGGGCGGGACCGCCGTCTCGGTCTTCTCGACGGAGCACTGCCGGAATATAAAAACTATGTATCTACTCACGCACACGATTCGACATCAAAAGATCGTGTCGTACCGATTCAAATGAGTTTTCTGAGTCATTCGACGAAGCATAATAATTTGTCTCTTTGTATTGTGTTCCAGGCATCCAGAAATTAGTAAAAAAATAATTTGGCAGACATAATTGTTTGTCAAAAAATTTAGAAATCTAGCTACTCCAAAGACTTCAATTATCACATATACTACTGCCACTGACCACGCGGGCGATGGCGCAGGTATTGACTAGTTTATTTTTATAAAAGTCCAAATATTTTTTAATGACATAGGTGGTTAGAAATAATATTAAAATGTCAGTAATGTCAATGACAAGCAATTGAGGGTTAACACATAATGTATATAAGATATATTATTGAGGACTGTCAAAAATAAACCAGAATGTGTTTCTCTAAAAATACAAAGTTTTGTTTTATTTAACACGCCTTTACAATATTACAACAATTATCGATTTACAACATTATAACAATCAATTTATCTCACCTGAAAATACAAAGAAACGACAATTTAAAGTTTACTAATATCGCTTCCTCAATTATATCCTTACATCTCTAATAGGGATGAGACCGATATATCAAAACGTAACTAAAAACGGTTTTGACTCTTATATCATATTATATCGATATCTAAATGATCATATCCGATATTAAATAATTACTCACAAAACATAACGACAACTCGACGATGAGATATGAAAACTAAATCGTAACGAAAACTATCGAAACGCACACTGATCTTCATTCAAAATCGTGGCTTCTCTCCCTTATTACCATACTTTATAATGTGTAAAATGAGATAGGACGAATTTGAGTATTGTAATTTACGTGTGTAAGTATATGTATTTACTTTTTATTAAAGTTATCTCTAAACAGTAAAGAAGTATATAAATATATAATAAATTGTTAGTTAATTATATTAGAATTTCGCATTATTCGTATATTTAAATATTTTCCATTTTATAAATAGGAAATCAACTATTATTTTGTGAAAGCCATTATTTATGACAATATTATATGACGATGTAAACAATGCATTAATTAGTATATATTTGTTTTTAGAAATATTCATTTAATTTATGAAAGTGTAATTAGAATCAATCATTGTCTGATGTTTCCATAGTGGTTGTTGTCGTAGAACGTAAACGTAACGTAAAACAAAGTTTCTAAAGACTACCGACTGACCTGTTTGCGATCATCGTCGGGAAGATTGCGGTAGAAATCTGCTATCAGGAACTCGTACGGCGCCGGCCACACGTCCACCGTCTGCACCGCCACCGTCGCGGTGCGGCCCCCCTCCCGCGACCGACGACGGCGCCGCGCCGCGCCCGCCCGCGCCGCCCGCCGCGCCCCGCCGCCCACGCCGCGCGCCTCCCTCCGCCGCGCGCGCGAGGTCCCGCGCGCCGCCGGCGTGCGCGCGTCGGCGCCGCCCACGAGCGCTCGGCGCGCGCGCGCTCCCGTCCTTTCCAGCACCTCGCGGTCCCTCACGTTGTACGGCTCGGGTCCGCCGGCGCCGCGCCGCCGCGCCGCCCGCGGCCGCGCCGACCGGCTCCGGACGCGCCACCGCGCCCGCCGGCGGCGGCTTGCGAACGGCGCCGGCGACTCCCGCCGCGCGCCCGTATCCCAGCGCCACGCGCGCCCGGTCGTCACGTAGCCCTCGCCGCCGCCGCCCGCCGCGCTCCCGCACCCGCCGCCGCGCGCCTCCCGAGCGACGGCGGCTACGAGCGCCGATGGCGCGCACCGCCGCCGACTCAGTGGGAAGCGGAACCCTGCGCCTGTGGTCTCCTTGGCGGGAGTGTTCTCGAGGCGTCTAAAGCACTTCCACCCCGCGACCTCCGAGCGGCTCGGCGGCGTCGCGTCGGCCGGCAGCGGCACGTGTTGGGAGCGGAGTCGGCGCCGCGGCGGTCGCCGAGGCGGAACGCAATCTCGGCGCGCCGGGACACTGGGAGCGGAGGCGGCGCGCGCGGCGCTCGCCGCTGCCCGGCGCCGGCAGGCTGACGCGGCGGGAGCGGGCGCGGCGGACGCGGCCACGCGGCGCCGATGCGGCGCGCCTCCGCAGCGCACGTCGTGCACGTCGAGGAGCGCGCCAGACGCGAGCGGTCGGCCCCTCGCCGCTGCCCGCGAGCCCGTGACGACGCGGGGTGCAGGCGCACGGGCGCAGCAGCGGCGCCAGGCTCCCGCGCTTCCCACAGCGCTCGCGCACCACCCGCCGCGCACTCGGCGCGCAGCGTCTCGAGCAGCGTGCAGGGATGCGTGGCGTATAGCGCGTGGAAGAGCGCGAGCTGCGCCAGCTGCAGGTGGTCGCGCGCGGGCGGCGACGGCGGCGGCTCGAGCGCGGCGGGGCGCAGCAGCGCGTCGGCCAGGTCGGGCCAGTGCTGTGCGGCCAGCGCGGGCTCGGCGGGCAGTAGCGCGGCGAGCGCTAGCAGCGCGTGCAGCAGTGGCAGCGGGTCGCGCTCGAGGCGCGCGGCGCGCAGCAAGTCGCGCGCGAGCGGGTGCGCGGGCAGGCGGTGCAGCCAGGGTGGGCGGCGCGCCACGAGCGGCGCCAGCGCGGCGAGTGCGTGCAGACGCGCGGAGCGCTCTGCGCGCAGCTGCTCGTGCAGCGCGTCGAGCAGGTGCCGCGCGTGCGCATCGGGCGCGCGCACTAGCAGCTCGAGCGCGCGCGCAGAGCCGGTGCGCGCGTGATATAGCAGCAGCGCGCGCGTGAGCCAGGGCTCGCGCACGCTATTGTAGAGCGCCGCTATGCTGTCGAGGGTCTCGCGCGCCTCCAGCAGCGCGAACACCTCGCCCGACTCGCACGCCGCTAACATCTCCGACCACCTTAAAGAGTATCAAAATCAACTTATATCAAAATAATGTTTGTGTAGTGCTGTTGTTTACAACATATAATTTAAACATCAATATATAATTTAAGTAACTTACACTTACTAGTTTATGTGAGAGTCAATAAATAAGACATAAATGTTAACACAGGTTTTTTTTTGTGTTACTAACTTTTATATGTATTTATTATTTAAGAAAAGTTTTTTAAAAATATAAACTGGAAAGGATAGGGATTCTTTAATCCCTATCTTTAATACCTTTGTATATCCTGTACTAAAATGATGAGCGTACAAAATGGAATAGACCAGGAGGAAAGCTTTTCTTTGTTTTCGGTGATATCATTTCAATTGTGGAACCAGACTGAATGTGGATATCTCTCAGTGGCGAGGCGTGCATATAACACGATTCCCACCGAGTTACCTTATCAAATTCCACCATAGGTAGTAAATATTAATTAATTATAATAATAATAGATATAGCGCAGTAATGTAAGTGGTTTGTAGGTTCCGCGCTTAAGCGCTATAGCGCTTTATACAAATAGATTCAGTAATGCCGAGAGCGTTTAGCTTCCCTCTTCGTACTTAAAATTTGTTAGTAAATGTTATTTGTATGAAATACACCGATTCCTTATTCCTATAGCAATAAAGTTCAATATCGCAAAACAAATACCAAAAAGAAAGCCGGTGCCAAGGATCAGCTCACGCGCCTACGAGCGAGACGGATATACAAATTTAGTACTGCGAGAGCGAGAACGATAAAAAATATTAGTGTTTATTTAAAATCATTTTTAATAGTTCTTTCTGTATCTGTTTATTGTGTTGTGTGCAAGTTTCATATATTAGCTACTTGTGGTGAGTTTAACTCACTAATTATAGCATTAATTCATATAGTATGTTGTTTAGCGGAGTACTTACTCGGTCATTTATTTTACAAGCTAGTTTTGAAAATAAAAAGCATGTCATTCAGTTAGACCGAGTTGTTCCAAAATATCACTCACATTTGGAGGCTCAGGCTTGCCTTAGATAAATTTTCACCCTTCGCCACTGATATCTCTATATAGTAAATCATAGCAGGATTGAAGGAAGCTATTGCCCAAAAGGGCTTAGAAAATAATTAAAACTGTTGAACAATAATTTACATTGAGGAAAATAATTCTAACACCAGTAACCGAGAACATTTTGTGTTATTTATTGATGAGAAATCTATACTATAATAAATCAGTAAAATAACAATGGTGTTTATGAAATGAGTATGTTTAAAAATAAATTAGGTGAATGAAAAAATTGTACAGTATATGAATATGTGATTTTTAAAATTTTTGTCTGTGTGTTTATCTGTTTGGCTGTTTGTACCCACAGGTATGTTAAAGTACTGGACCAATATTAATGGGACTTATTTTGTTTGTGGTATAGCTATAAGGATTGGACGGAGCTTGGGGTATAATGTGTTATGTAGACTAGTACATTTCATGTAAAATAATTATAGAACTGCTAAATAATAAGAAATAATGAAAAGCTGTCTTAACAAAAGTTGATTAATGTGATGGGCATTTTCCATAGACACAAAAAAAATTAAAGATCTTAAATGTCTAATGATAATAGTACTAAACTACAAGAAATAAGTATATATGGTTGAGAGTTTTAAATGACAAACTAAAATCATTAGATTTGGGGCTATTGTGGTGTAGTGGCACAACTTCTGACTGTAAACAAGCTGTCATCAGCTTAATGTAGAATTAATCATAAATATGTGAGTGTAACTTAACTAGAACCATACCAACAGGTAAACCTATGCATTTCTAAATAATCGGTTTAAGGTTAACAATTCTTCTCTAATCATTTTACCATAAATTTTGTCTGCTTCCAAGGCTCCAAGTATAGTATGTATAATCTGCCTTGTCATGTCTTCCATTCCTACTAAATACACTTATCAGATTACTTCTCACTATTTCATTGACTTGTGTTACAAAACAATACTTTATCTTGTGATGTAGTTCAACATCTTTATGTTTCTTTTTCTATACTGCCTATATTACAGTAGTTAATCAAAGATAACATAATATTTGTCATGTAAATTCTAGTTACTATTTTGTTTTAATATTTCAGATAGAATGAAAATATGTAGATATTTTTTTATAAAAATATATTAAGAATCTTTATTTGTATTTATTAACTAAATCAATAGGACAATTATTTTTATGGTACTACGCTTTTGAAAAAGATTACAATTTTACACCACTATTCTAATGTAGACGATTTTTATAGCTACGAACTGACAGTTGACCAATCAAAATTTATTTTATGTCGAAGAAAACTTGCAATAAGATAGTATTAACACGAACAAACATATTAACTTTGTTGTAAGGAAATACTGAGCAATTTCATACCAATTAGCAGTTCGGAGAGAATTCCCTTCGTTTATCGCAGCTGGTGGAATTTTGATAAGAGCTTGTTCACACGTTTGATGCTGCAGTGTAGGCTTACTGACTACCTACTGTGTAAAATTTATTAAATAATAATTTAATACATGTACAACATAAAGACCGATATATTTGACATTGACATGATATTTTTCCTTTTTATTTTTTTATTTAGCGATTCACAAATAGACAGCTGTTATACTTTATGGTGCTTGCCATGGACAATATTAACATAATACCTATATAAATATTATTATTATATAGTATAGATTAAAATCGAGGTTCCTAATAAAGCAATTGAATTATATATATATTTGTAATCACTTAGTAAACATAAGTGAGAGGAGTAAAATGAGTTTTTTTTAGAATATTAAATAATTGGGTTGTCTAAACATATTTACTTAGATTTATACGATATAGCAGTCTATGGTATATGTCAGAACTATAACCTTAAAATGTTTAAATTGTTTCTAAAAAGCAGTATAAAATGTGATGAAACAGAATGATATTGAAAATTAAATAAAGATATATGAAACTGAAGTGTTTATTCCAGCCTGATTCATTATTAAGTACTTAAAATGTTAAGAGCAATAACGAGCATTTACATTGAGGGCCAATCAATAGCTCGAAGAGATGTTTTCAAACGGTTTCGTAAGTGCTAAAATTCTTTTTGATAATTTCATAATATAACAATTTCGTTAAACACATTATTAAAACTTTACTTAGGATGTACAATGTTTTTTATATTTTTGCTTAGGTAGTTAAAACATTTTTTCTTTCTAGGTGTATGTTCCTATTCAAGTGCGGCGAGTGGGGAACAAGTAAGTACAAAATGATAAATGCTATAATTCAGCAAAAGCTATTATTTAATAAAATTGCGAACTGGTTTCAAATCCCCTTTTAACATTTATCTATTATAAGTGGTGTATGAATCTTTATATATTATAGTCTGTTTCATTAAATATTAACTATTCACAAAGATGAAATTGTTTTTATATGTAATATTATATTAATTAAAATTTTACTTACACAAGCGTACAAGGAAATTGAGGAGATATAAAACGGTAATATAGTTTTCCTATTAATTTAAAAATTAATATTTTACATGGATAGCCAAATATCAAATACATTTAGTCCAAATTCATTAATGAGACTCTAAAATTGGCAAATCAATCAAATATAAGAATATTAAATGAAGCTATTTTAACTGGATTAATCACATATATTTTAGTATTTGGAAATTCTTCGGTCTGTCATCATAAACTACTTTAAAGTGTACTTTTCCAACTTTAGCAATTGTCAACGTATCTTCTGTTACCGTATATTAAGCCCTATTTGTTCCTAATAAACTTTATTTTATTTTATATATGAGATTAATCCTCTTAAAATAGTTTAAAAGTTTAATCTCTTTTTCTCTCTCTGTGCTGTAATCGTAAAAATCTATGATCTCATTATCAGATATAAGAATCTCTATATTTTCATTTAATTGTTTGTCTGGTTGTTAACATTCTATATGTAATTCTACTGGGCTTGCTTTATAATCCTTTGTCATTATACAAACCCAGATAACAAAATATAATTTGAATCACATGTTGTTTTATTACATTGCTTTACAATTAGTATTTAAAAATAAAATGTCAAAACCTGAGAAGAAATGTTATAAGTATGTTTATAGTTGATGGTTGTTCTTACATGAGTAGTATTTTATATATGTATGTACATTTCAGACTGTCCTGAGTCACAACAGTAAGAAGAGTGCTGGTGGAAATAGTGCAGTAAACCTAACGAGTGATGGGGGCGGAGTCGGTGGAGCCCCTTCACTTTCTTCGCCCCCGCCCCCCTCTCCTCCTCCCCCAAAGTCTCCAAAAACATGGTCGGCGCTGGCGGCTATTGCACTCACAGCATCACTTGGAGGTGTGAGTATAATATTATAATTTGATGTGTTATAAATAATTTTGAATAAACAGGTTTGGAAGCGTTCACCTATCGTCAGGCGTTTTCTCTGATATGGAACACAAGCTTAAATTTTACACTAAAAGGGTAAATAATGATGAATAATGTAAAACACATCAAATCTTAACTAAATTTAAATGCGACCGCATCAGAGGGATTAGATACCATATACAAAAAAAAAGCATTTTTCAAATTGGTTCACCTTGGTTTGGATTATCATGTTATGCGGGAATAAGCGTGAAACTACTCAGATCTAATATGATTTGTCCCGAGCTTGAATGTATCATATGTAATCTATTAGGTAGTGACATAAAGTTACTTTTATGTGCAGGTCTACTACTACCGTAAGCTAAATGATGACACTGGGGGCATAATTACACACGGAACTATAAGTAAGTTATGTTGTATATAATAATTTTTATTATAACATGTACGCGTCACTGATTAAAATATTTACTAAAATGAAACAAACATGAAAATTGTAAACTTAATTTTATCTCATATTTTGAAAGGAAAACACCAAATGATTTTAAGAAATATAATCAAATTAAAACGATGTATATAGTTTTTTCGTACATGATAGTATCCGCGCGAGATCTCCACTATTGATCTTTTTTAAGTCTTTTTTCGTGACGCGTACGGTATCGTGTAACGTTTTTTTATCAGATGTACATTGTTGTTTTTTTTTTATATCAAAATAATATCGAAGGTGAAAACGAAAAACACGGGCGAGTCGGCGTAGAGGAGAGCGGCGAGCCGGCGAGTCCCGCCGGCGCCGACGCGCTCCCCGCGCACGTCGACTACCTGCTGGTCGGCGGCGGCACCGCGTCCTTCGCCGCCATGCGCGCCATACGCAGCGCGCCGCGGGCTGCACTTTTTGATGATGCTCGCGGTGAGAAAGCGGGACGAGCGCGCGCTGCCCTACAGTGCCGCCGCTCAGCGGGAGCTCAATGGCCGCGAAGCGCGACCTCGCGCCTCGAGCGCACCGGCAGTCGCCTTCCGCCAGTGGAACGGCCGCCGACGCAATACCTCGCCTACCAGAGCCCGCCGCCTTCTACGCGCTTCGCCCGACGCCTTGCGCGGCAGCGCCCGCCGCCACCGGCACTCGCGCGCGGCTGGCTGCGTCGTCGGCGGCGCCTCGACGTGGCGCGCCACGCCACCCACCTGCGCGCCGGCGACCAGCGCCACGCGCTCACCGCGGCTTGAGTGTCTTATGCGACCGGCGCGCGCCCGCGTCGCGTGCCCGCGCTGCGCGCCGCCGCCGCCGCCAAACCGCTCGCTCGTGCTTTGCTTTTGACGATGCGCGACGCGCGCCGCCTGGCACCGCCGCGCTCGACGCGCCCGGCGACACCGTCGCGCTCGTGGGCGGCGGCCTGCTGGCGATGCCTGGCGGCCGCGCTTTGGCTTTCGAGCGCCTGCGCGACCTTGGGGAGCAAGCGCCCGTCGTGCAGCTGTTCCGCGAGGGGAGGCGCCTCTCACGCGCCCCACTGCTGCCCGCATTACCTGGCGCGCGACGCGGCTCGCGCGCCGGCGGCGGCGGCCGACGTGGAGCTGCCCGCTCAGCGAGGTGGCGAGGCTGCGGCGAGGTGGAGAGGCCGGGGCAGGAGCCGGGCGGCTTTGTGCTGCGGCTGGCGGACGGCGGGCGGGTGCGCGCGGAGGCGTGAGGTGATTGGAGTGCGCGGGCAGCGAGCCGACCCGCCAGCGGAGCGCTGGCGCGCGCCGCCGGCCTGGAGCTGCACGAGGCGCTGGGCGGCGTGGTGGTGAACGCGGAGCTGCAGGCGCGCTCGGACGTGTTCGCGGCGGGCGACGTGGCCTGCTTCTACGACGGGGCGCTGGGGCGGCGCCGCGTGGAGCACCACGACCACGCGGTGGTGACGGGGCGCCTCGCCGGGGAGAACATGGCCGCCGTGGCGCAGCCCAAACCTTACACCCACCAGAGCATGTTCTGGAGCGACGTGGGCTCGCAGTTCGGCTACGAGGTACGTCTGCCGCCGCGCACGCCGCACCGTACGATGTTTAATCGACGACCGACTACATATATACACCAATACCTCGCATTGCGTCGTTTCGTTTTGCGCTTTTTTTCGAAGTTGCGTCGCTGCTCAATTTTTACTGATTTTCACTGTGCGTCGTTAGATTTTCGAAGTAGCGTTGTTTTGGATTCGAGTCTTTAATTTTTTTTATTTTTTTTTTCCTAAAATATGGCAACACTTTTGTTTTTAATTGTGCCATGTCATCAAAATTTGGGGATTCCCTTTCTAACTAAAAATCAACGCAAATTTAATACAATTTTATTTTCACTTCGTTTTGCTTATTTTAGAGTTCAGTTTAATTACGTAGTGTGAGGTGTGTGTTCTGCTTTTTTTTTTACATTTATAAAGTTTACGTCTACGTTACGTTATGTTTACGTTACGTTACGTGGTGTTTTAGGTTATAAAAAACATAAATATTTTTATGAAAGAAAGCCGACCTACGACAACAACCACTATGGACACATCAGACAGTGATTAATTCTAATTAAACTTTCATAAATTAAATGAATATGTAGTTTATTTTGTTTAATTAAATACGTTTCTTGTATATTATTTTTATTTGAAAAATTTAACTTTGTTGAATTTTATTTTTAAGAGGTAGTATTTTCGTAAGCCTGGAACCTATCTTCGATCATTAAATGGTTTGCTATAGAAAATCTATTTTCACTTTGCGTCGTTTCAATTTGCGTCGTGTGTTTTTGGAACGTAACCCCGACGCAAAGCGAGGTATGGGTATACGTATACGATATTGGTAATCGTTGCAGGCGATAGGTATCATAGACTCGCGACTCCAGACGGTCGGTGTGTTCTCTGCGGACGCGGTGGGGAGCGAGGCGGAGGAGGCGGGGGAGGCGGCGCGCGCGACGAGCGTGGCGGCGCAGGGGGCGGCGGGGGCGGCGCGGGGCGCGGGGGAGGCGGAGGTGCCGGCGGGGGCGCCGCGTCGCTACGAGCGCGGCGTGGTGTTCTACTTGCGCGACGAGCGCGTGGTGGGCGTGCTGCTGTGGAACCTGTTCAACCGGATGCAAGTCGCGCGACAGGTACTAGTTGATAGCAGGGCGAGCGAGCGACGCCTCGCACTGCACCATGATTATGTGCTCCGATATAAATTTTAAAACCACTAAAGAAGTAATATTAGTTATCCTAATTCTCAATATAAGAAATGTAAAATCGATGACCTTGTAATGTTTACTTCATATCTGCTTCAGGTGTTGGCACACGGCGAGTTTGAAGACCTTTTCGAAGTAGCGAAACTTTTTTCACCGCACGAAGAAGATTAATACCTCGCATTTAATTATTTAATTATTATTTGTATATATAATTTAGAATAATAAACCATAAAACCTTTTATTATAAACCATAAACTTTTATTATAAACCATATTACCTTTTTATTAATTAAACACAAAAGTTCCACAACAAAGTCATTGTCAAAATGATCTAGGTGGGAAGAAAGTTCCTTTAGGTGAACTATGCGAACTAGTTCATCGATGATCTCGCTGTTAGTTCTTTTCATATTTTTTTTAGAACAAAAGAAAAAAATGAAATTCAATATTTTTCTATCAAAATTTTAGTAGAATAAAACACAAGAAAAAAAAAGAAAATCAATATTTTTCTATCAAAATTTAAGTACAACACAAGAAAAAATGAAATTCAATATTTTTCTATCCGAATTTTGGAAAAATAAAACACAAGAAAAAAAATGAAAGTCAATATTTTTCTATCAAAATTTTAGTAGAATAAAACTCAAGAAAAAAAATGAAAATCAATATTTTGCGCGGCGTTGAGTTCCACCACTCAGCATACAATGCCTCTATCCTGCGAAAAGTGTGGAACGGTGTGTCTTAACACTATGTTCTTAGGTTCCCTCTGCCTACCCTGCTATATGCGGGATACAGCGTGAAGCTAAGTAAGTAAAAATATTGGTTTAATGTACTTCTTTTCTATATACGAGTACACTATATGTATACCCATTCATGCTCTTAAATATAATTTTCACAATAATGCCAAAATTTTTCCTTTAATTATTAATATGTTATTTTAAATATAAATAAGTTTAAGTATAATAGCCAGTCAGTTACAGCTATTCTTTTGCGTCACGTAACATATCTGTAAAGTGTCACCAGTAAATCGTATATCGATTCAGTATCGATACATTTCATCGTATTCGCTACAACTTCGATAAAATCGGAAGTGTCACGTCACTCGTCACGTCAGCCGCAACGTAACAACTAGGACGTATATAGTTGTAATGCAATGATACAGTCGAGTGAGGAACATTAATCTGCGTCAACGGGACAAAGCCTGTCAATACGCGCCACTCCTACGCCGGCGACCCCACGCTCCCCTCACTCCCCATGGCTTCCCCCCGACACCCGCGCGTGATCCATGACGGTTCTTTTACGACCACCACCTTGATTGATGGTAGCAAGTTGAGTGGACACTTAAACTTCAGTGGCACCTACTCAATTGTGAAACGATATTTTTGAGATTTTCTTTTTTGTTGGACAAAAGAGTTGAATGCTTGCATTCATACTAACTTAGAACATGATATTTGATAAAAAAAATGACAACTATTACGTATAACTCAAAATTTCTGGTCTGAACTTAACTAAATTTAAATGGGACCACATTGACATTAGTTATTACATACAAAAAGGAGTCATAAAAATCGATTCACCCAAAAAAAGTCATACGGTAAAAAAACACAGTTAAGCAGATAGCCTCCTTTATTGAAGTCGTTTAAAAGGAAAAAAGTATTTGTGACTCAGAAAGTATTTATTTACAGCATTTTCTATACATTTTATAAAAATCTTAATGTTTATCTTTACTAGCGTGCACTCCGGGTCCAAAGCAAGCAGCATTCGCCATCAAATGCGGTATCTGGCTCTGCTCATACATTCCCGTGAAAATGCGGTGTTGAGGTCCGCGCGCGAACACCGCCACGTCGTCGCCGCCGTGCGTCTCCGAGTCGAGCGGCACTTCGGAGTGCGACCGCCATCTAGGCCTCTTGTACCTGTTCAAATATTTAACTTAGAAATACTATCATTTTAAATATTATAATATTTCCTAACACCTGTCGTAACGCAGAGACACATGTGTGCGACTTCCAGGAAATGGAATTTTACATTTCCTGGGTTTAGTAACAAGACAAAGCGCGGCGTTGAGTTCGCCACTCAACACGCAATGACTCAATCTGGCGGAAAATGGGGAACAAATTTGTTGAAAGAGAACGAAGTGTCTTAACACTAGGTTCTCAGGTTCCCTCTGCCTACCCTGGTATATGCGGGATACAGCGTGAAGTTAAAAAAAAAAAAAGTATTGAATCGAAGTCGAATATCTCCACCGCGCTTTTTGTGGGTTTTGTACCGGACGCTCTCCGTACTGCCCTGTACCCAGTTCTTGATTTTACTGTCGTCGAGCATCGGTACTGCGCTGTTAGAAGGATCCATGTTGCTTCCTATCAACCTTTGGAAAAATATACCACCTTAAGCGGCGAACCATTAATCATTGCCCAAAACCCGAAGTATGTACATATAACATAGATTGTGATGATCAAGAGTATAATTAAAAATGGATTTAATTCATTATTATTAGGGATGAGACCGATATATCAAAACGTAACTAAAAACGGTTTTGACTCTTATATAATATCATATCGATATCTAAATGATCATATTCGATATCAAATAACTACACACAAAACGTAACGACAACTCGACGATGAGATATTAAAACTAAATTGTAACGAAAACTATCGCAACACGAACTTGATATCTGAAAACGAATATGATATCGGATATGAAAACTTCATATCCGGTATATAACTGTTACAGCTAAAAACGAAAACGCCCATGTCTAATTATTATATACATTTATTTTGATATTAGTAATTAACAATAATTTTGTGTTTATTATTCGCCATCAGATCGTTTGTGCACTCGTTGAGATATGACGCGACGGTACAGTCGTCCTTATGTGTAACACTTGAGTCAATACAACGGTCTACGTTCTTTTCCAATTTTTTCATCAATTTTTCGTCTTTCCCATAAAATTTTCTAATCAACGAAAGTAAGTTGGCTGTAATTTTAGAAATATTTAATTATATTATTTTATTTGATATGGTAAAGGAAAATTATGGTTTCTGTTAAAAAAAATGGGTGATCAATAATTGGAAGAAAATATAATTTACATAATAAGAACTTTAGTTTTTACGATTCTTTCTTTTTTTTTAACTTCACGCTGTAACCCGCATATAGCAGGGTAGGCAGAGGGAACCAGAGAACCTAGTGTTAAGACACTCCATTCTCTTTCAACAATTCCGTCCCTCCACTTTCCGCCGAATTGAGGCATTGCGTGTTGAGTGGCGGAACTCAATGCCGCGCTTTTGCCTTGTTACCAGAGCGAGAAAATGTAAAAACTAAATAATATAATAATATTTTCATTTTCTGCAGTGGGAATCGAACAAACAACCTGTCGCGTTTACAGTCGCACACTTATGCCTCTGCGTCACGAGAGATCTCATGTCTTTAACATTCAAATATTGTTGCAAGTCGACTTATCAATCTATTAACGCCTACAAACTTACCTTTATATATTTTCTCATTTTCAATTACACCATTTCGTTTGAGCACACACGCGATAAGACATTCTCCGTGTACCGGAGATTCTTTTTTAGGTGAAAGTCGTTTTACTTGACGTTTATCATTTAATTGTACTTCCTTCAAACATTCTGACATATTCCTCTTGAACTGTTCTACGTGGCTTTTTACTTCTTTCGGAAAAGAACTGTAAGACCAGTCCGGTTCTTGGCTGTGAGAGCTTTTGTCCTTTGCTATGTGAAAACAGTAAGTATCTAATATAAAAATTAAAAGAACTCAGCAACAAGTCCTAGTACACTGAAACAAGTGTTTTGCTTTTGCTTGCAAAGTTTTCATTTTGGACAAAGAGATTCATTTTCTTTAAATAATAACAAAGTTGCAATCCTGTTAACTTTAAATCCTTCACCTCTAAAGTAGTTTTTGTACTTGTACCTAACTAATGTATGTAGAACCCGGGCATATAATAGTAATTACGAGATGACAATTTAGTTCAACATTTCTTATTGATTTTAACGTATCTCTTGCATTTCGTAAGAAAAACTAAGAAAAAAAAATAGCCTAGCGACACATTTTTCACATTTAATTATTTAGAAACGTTATGATGCTGAATTTCTTTACTCACGTAAAGAAATTCAGCATCACACTAACAAAATTATTTTTTTTCTCCGTTCTCCACTTTCTACCATAAATCAAAATATTGGGTGTTGAGTGGCGGAACTAAACACCGCGTTTTCTCTTACTATCAGAAGAAAAAAAAATTAAATGTGATCATTCCTCGAGTAGTATCGAACCCAAAACCAATCGCATTTACAGACGCTGTCCCACTGGGCCATGATGGCCTCAATACAATACCTTTTTCTCGATGTTTACTCTTCAGATTCATATTCCTAGTAATTATGGTGTCCTTGTTTATTTTAACATCGTGTAACGCTTTCAATCCAATCATTTTATCTTCCTTTATTTGATCATTTGTAACGAAAGTAATTGTTAACAGCGAAATAATAAATTGGAAAAGCATGGCTTCCATCGACCACTTGCTTGTAATAGGTGCTATAAAGTAACCATGGTTCGAGATATTTAATAATTGAATGGCATTATACAAGAGATGCGATCTAAAACAAATTAAAAGTTATGAAAACAAATAAAAATAAACCCAATCATACAGAAGACATTTGGCGCAGATGGGGAAAGTCAGTAGAACAGGTATTTGAGTCCCATAAGATCATTTTTTTGGCAGTCTCACACTTTACAAATATCAGTGTTAAAACCCTCCGTCAGATGCTTATCGGCAGAAATCGACCTCTTTATATTATGCCTTTTTTTAATCACTACGGACTATAGTCCGATAATAAAAAAAAAATAATAAATTCTATTGTTAAAGCTCCCCAAAGAATAAATAATATTTTCGTAATAATTATTAATATTAATACTTTGTTCTTTTTTGCATAACTACTTTTTTTACGACACGTTTTAACAAGCATTGCATTTTAACAAGCTATAAAATGTTTAATTGTATTCCTTTCATACTAAATATACCAGATTAATATTCATTTGAATATTAGAATTAATCATTTTTAAAAATAATAAGCTTTATTGTTAAAGCGTGTAGTGTAGTCAGAAAGAATCTAGTGTTAACACACAGTCCTCCACTTTCTACCTGAATTCGAAACCTTACGTGCTATGTGGCGGAACTCAACACCGCGTTTTATCTTACCAATAGGGCAAGCACTAAAACTTGCGACAAAGTATTCGTATCGTTATCGAAAGCATTTTGTATGGAAAAATTTAGTTCCTCTTACACGGTAGGGGCGCTTTTCAATTACCATACAAATTCTTTCGATAACTATACGAATACTTTGTCGCAAATTTTCATGTTTGACCTAATGAGCGGGAAAATTACCACAAATTAATCATTTCCCTGAGTTTGAATAGAACCCGCAACCTCTTTTTGCGTTTATATTTTTGTCAGACTATATAGTGATGATCGCGGGAATATATATATATATATATATATATATAAATTAATATGGTGTATTCACCACATGAATAAAAAAATCAAGCAAATTACACACTATACATATATATTTGTATTTTCTTCGTATCTTTCTTTTATGATTTGTTTTTTGAAACAACGTAAGTTCGGATTTTAATATTTGCATTTCGGGAGAAAAAACGTGTATAACTTGCCTTTCTAAGCTAGTTTAAATCGATTACGAATTGTTCGTTGTTTCTGCACTCACCGATTCAATCATGTCATGTGCATTATTCGAATAAAGCATTTAATTACTATCAAGTAAAAAGTATTTAAATAACATCATAGGGCTTACAGATGACTTCTGACTTGGTGGACATTTCGACTCCTTCTAATAAGTGAAAAAAATACGATATGGTTTAGATAAATGAGATTGATAGATGTTTTGGTCATTACTTTATTGGATTTAATTAAGATAAATAAGACAGATTTAACAGAGATTTAATGAAACCAATTCATAGATTGAACCTTTTATTTACATCATGTTAATTATACATTATTAAATGAAACAATTAACCAAAAAAATACATTTGTAAGTTCGAAAATAAAAGTATATTTAAAAAGCAGATGTTTTGGTCACAGTAGTTTAAATAGATTTATTTGAAATATCTAAGAACCGTAATACGACGCCTGTCGTGGCGCAGAGGCACAAGCGTGCGACTGTAAGCGCGACAGGTTGTGAGTTCGATTCCCACTCCAGGAAATGTAAAATTTTGACTTTGACTTTGACTTTGATATATATATATATTTTTGCGAAAAATAAAACATATTGTATTACTAATTTTATTTACATTTTTTTATGAAGCATGACAATTTATTTGTATGGATCACAGATAACAAAAAATAAAAATACCTTTAAATATACATATCATAATAAGTATACTAATATTAATAATATATAAAAAAAAATTACCTTAGTCTATTCAAATTTTGGTAATAGGCGTGAATAAGTTAATAAGTTGACTTGCATATGTGTGTTTTTTTGTTGTGTTTTTAGTGTGTTTTGTGTTTTTTGTTTTTTTAAATATTAATAGGTATTATGATTGCTTTATTTATAGAGAGAATAATTTCCAAATCACAAAAAATCGAGTAAGTCAAACATTTTCAAGTAAAAAAGTATATAAATTGCATAAAAACAGAATTTAAAGAATTTAAAATTTATGCTTAAAAATATCTGCCATAAAAAGTATGCATCTTCTATTAATTAACTTATTCACGCCTGGTATAGATTTCAAATTACAAAAGTAATCAAATTTAAATTATATCTAATATATATATAAAATTTTGAAGATAGGATTGGAACCTGTATATATTGAATAAAATCGCAAACGCTAAAGAGGTACAAAATAACCTTAAGCTAAAATATTAATAATACAAATAATGACGATTTACGTACATACATACATAGCTTCACGCTGTATCCCGCATATAGCAGGGTAGGCAGAGGAAACCTAGTATTAAGGCACTCCGTTTCCCACTTTCCGCCGAATTGAAGCATTGCGTGTTGACTGGCGGAACTCAACCCCGCGCTTTGCCTTTTACTACACCCAGGAAATGAAAAATTCCATTTCCTGAAGTGGGAATCGAACCCACAACCTGTCGCGTTTACAATCGTACGCTTGTCTCTGCGCCACGACAGGCGTTTAAAATGACAATTTAAACTTAAAATATACAAAATGAAAATATTTCGCCCCTCTTTTTTTGTAGCTTAACGCTTTCAATTACACAACTGAATCTAATGAGAGAGAACCTAGTGTCAAGACACTCCGTTTTCCATGACGATACAAATACAATATTAAATATTATTTTCCTAGCTTATATTTTGTTCTGAACATATGAAATTATATTAACATAATCTAAGCTTAAAACTAATTTGTGCATAAAACGAGATATACAAATATAAGAGATAGAAATATTAACGCTTTTTAAGCCCGATACTTACATGGTTAATAATCAAAAACGTCAATTTAAAAAAAAAATAAAACCGACTTCACTACACGACAACCCCTCATTTTTGTCGACACTATACACTTAAAATCTCCTCTGAAGTCTGCCAAATAATTTGCTGAAAACCACATCAAAATCGGTTCAGCCAAACGCGAGATAATCGCGCACAAACATAGATACAATTCAAACCGATTTTTGAAGTCGCTTGAAAATGACAATATTACGATTACTTTTTGATATTTATGATCATTTATATAGAAATAGTTGTATCCCACGACTCCGTTTGCATGGATTTTTTTAGCTTCGCGCTGTATCCTGCATATAGCAGGGTAGGCAGAGGGAGATCGAAAAACTAGTGTTAAGACACTCCGTTCCCCAATTTCCCCCGAATTGAGGCTCAACTCAACGCCGCGCTTTGCCTTTGCTTTGTTACCAAACCCAGGAAATGAAAAATTCCATTTCCTGGAGTGGGAATCGAACCCACAACCTGTCGCGTTTACAGTCGCACGTTTGTGCCTCTGCGCCACGACAGCCGTTATATTATTATATCATTTCTATAACATTTATATAATAAAGGTAAATAACTTTATAGTCATAAAGTATTTTTAAACCATTTATGCATCTTACACAACATCTAACTACTATAATAGCATATACTTATTTACAATAAATATATTTAAGAAAAAATGCAAAAATAATGAAAATTCTAGTACTTAGCCTATATATTAAAATACCTAATAAATCAAAACAAATATTTTTTCAAAGTTATCGATATACAAAATATGCACTACATATACATACAATGAAGAGGTAATAAATTCTACAAATATAACTTAATTTCTTTTATTAATTTTATATCTAACACAAAAAGGCGTGAATAAGTTAATAAGTCGACTTACATATATATTTATTAATATTAATATTTCAGTTAAATGGCTTTAATTTTCACTAAATACGAAATTATGTGAAGATAACGGTATTTAATACGACGCTTACTTAGACGTCTATTTGAAGTTTTTAGCTAATTTTAGTCAAATTGCTTTACTTCTTAACTTCACGCTGTATCCCGCATATAGCAGGGTAGGCAGAGGGAACCAGAAAACCTAGTGTTAAGGCACTCCATTCTCTTTCAACAATTCCGTCCCTACTTTCCGCCGAATTGAGGCATTGCGGGTTGAGTGGCGGAACTCAATGCCGCGCTTTGCCTTGTTACCAAACCCAAGAAATGAAAATACTAAATTTTACATTTCCTGGAGTGAGAATCGAACCCTCAACCTGTCGCGTGTAAAGTCGCACGCTTGTGCCTCTGTGCCACGACAGGCGTCAACGTACTTTACACGATTACATATCACAATATGATTATTTCATATATGACGCCAATTGGCGTGTCCGGTCGTTAAAGTTTTAATAGAATGAATAAATACAAAAAATCCAGCAAATCAAACACTTTAAGGTAAAAAAAGTATTTAAATGATATGAAAATCGAATATACAGATGAAACTTAAACTTAAAAACGACTGCTCTCAAAAGTATGTTCAATTTATTAACTTATTCACGCCTGAAACATATATTTTACTATAAATTTTGTCAAAATTAGATATAAAAGGAGTTACAAATTATAATACAATGATATTTGGTTTTAATGTGTTATTTAGTTGGCAGGTGTTACCAGACCTGGAACAGAAAAAATTAAAGATGTTGTTATTTACACACACGCACGCACGCACGCAAGCATGCACGCACGCACGCACGCACAGCATGTATGTATTTGAAAATAAGTTTAGCTTAAATATAATAATTGGTATAATAATTGTTTACTGTTTTTATGTTGGCTTAGAGTTGTTAATTAATTTTCTGGAGGAGCTTTTTCTGGGCGAGTTAATGACTATAACATAAATCTAAACTCTAGTAATCATTACCGAATTTTATTTATGTGAAATTTTCCTAAGTTCCAATAAAGATTTTTGTTTAAAACAAACTTAGATTTTTATTTTAAAAAGTAGGGTAGGCAGAGAGAAAATCTAGCGTCAAGACACTCCTGTTTTCTTTCCGCCCGAATTTGAGACATGTTGAGCGGAATTGACGGAATTTAACACTGCACATTGCCTTTTCAGAGCAGGGGAATAAAAATTGTTTAAATATAATGTACTACTAAGTTTTATTAATATTATTTCACTTTTTTTTAACTTCACGCTGTAACCCGCGTATAGCAGAGTAGGCAGAGGGAACCAGAGAACCTATTGTTAAGGCACTCCGTTCTCTTCCAACAATTCCGTTCTCCACTTTCCGCCAAATTGAGGCATTGCGTGTTGAGCGGTGGAACTCAACGCCGCACTTCGCCTCGTTACCGAACCGAGGAAATTAAAATATTAACATTTCCCGGAGTGGGAATCGAACCCACAACCTGTCGTGTTTACGGTCGCACGCTCGTGCCTCTGTGCCACGACAGGCGTTCACTTCTCCACAGGGTTTCACTGAAGGTCCTCACCGGGCGCGTGGGGCGCGTGGGGCGCGTGGGGCGCGTCGGGCGCGCAGGCGGCGCAGAGCGGCGCGGGGCGCGGGGCCGCCAGCGCGGGGAGCGGGGCGCGCGCGCACACGCAGCGCGTGCACACGCAGCGCCCGCAGCCCCAGCAGTGGTGCTGCCGGGCATTACTCGTGTTACGTTTAAACATTACTATATAAGATCTATTCTAAAATACATACAAAACATTGATACGTAGACGAGATCTTATCTTACGACATCCAATAATTTACTATAGTTGCATATTAAGGATGAAGTGCCCGATACCTTCTAACTGACATATATACATACGTAGCTTCACGCCGTATCCCGCATATAGCACGGTAAGCAGAGGGAACCCGGTGTTGAGACATTCCGTTCCCCACTTTCCGCCGAATTGAAGTATTGCGTGCTGAGTGGCGGGACTCGAAGCCGCGCTTTGCCTTGTTATCAAACCCAGGAAATGAAAAAAATCATTTCCTGGAGTGGAAATCGAACCCAAAACCTGTCGCGTTTACAGTCACATGCTTGCGCCTCTGCATCGCGACAATCGTTAACCAACACTTTTAATGACGTCACTTTTTTACTTACATAATTTTAAATGTCAATTTTAAACTCGTTAGTTAGTTATAAGATATTTCCACATTTTTATTGTAATGCCGTTGCAACTAAAACACACTAAAGGAAAATCACTAAAACATGCTACCAGTGCGTTTAAAAAAATAAAATTTAAAAATGTGAATTTATTAAGATGTGACGTATAAAACTTGAACACAGCGAATCTTGAACCCACTCCTTTTGGAAACCATATAAAAATTTCAACGCAAACGTACATGACTTAGTGTTCAGAATGCTTGGACAGTTTCCACGTAGATTCGAGTTTCGCTGCGTTCAATTTTTTATATATTGTCTAAATATATTTTTCTTTTACTAAATGTGTAATTAAAAATATTCAAAAATAAATAGTATAAGTATCATTTTAATTTCCCAACTCTGGTATGTTAAAACGCAATTTTGGATTCCGCCACATAACACGCAACGCACTTCTTGAAACACAAGAAGAAAACGGCGTGCGGAGTGTTTTGAAACTACGTTCTGTCTTAGTACCATGTCTTACAACATAAAGCTTGAGGCAGTTTTTTAGTACGATTTTTAATCACTATACAAGTGTCACATAATATGAGACAAATTTACTCCAAAAATAAATCATCTATATAGGACATATGCATAATGAGGTCATTATGGCGCAGTGGAACAGCTTCTGACAGAAAGCGCTATTGGTTTTGGATTCAATTCAAACTCCGGGAAATGATTTCACATATTCAAATTGTTTACGTATCGGCTTTGCTAAGACAAACAGCGAAATTCCTTTTTCTTAGCTTCACGCTTTATCCCTAGCGGGGTAGTCGAGAGTGAACAGTGACTTTTTATTTGCCTAACACGCAATATCTCAAATTCCGCCGGAAAGAAGAGAACGGAGTGTCATAACACTAAGCCCTATAAAATCTATATCATATGACAGGATAATAAACAAACCTACCTTCCTACTAAAATGATCCAAAGGTGTGGAACAACTGCATTCGGTGACATTTTTAATACTTTTCCAATCTAACGCCACGGTGTTTATCTCCGCTTCCAACTGGGACAGAGTTGATGGAATATTTGAATCTGCTTTCTGTAGATTAATTATTTTTAATTAAATAATAATATTAAAAATTACAAAAACTTAAGGTAATATAGAGACATCATTATAACATACATATAGTGCACATGGAGCAGGCTGTGGGTTCGATTCCCACTCCTGGAAATGCAAAAGTTTAGTAGTTTCATTTCCTGCGTTGGCTAACAAGGCAAAGTGCGGCTATGTTTTTTTTTAATTTTCACTTAGATAAGTTACATTTACTAAGGAGTCATATAGGCATAATTTTTTATAAAATATTTAAAGATAACATTTTATAGGTGAATAACCCTCAAAATAATCAACCTAGAGAAAACCCTGTGTTATATCGCTTCTCCACAACATCAGAACCACGAAGTCAAAATGTTTAATGTACCTTAGATATAAATAAATTGTTATATTATTATGGCCAAATTAAAAAAAAAAAAAAAAGAAAAAAAAAAATAATAATAATAATAATTCCCCGCAGGACAGCTTGTGGCGAGCTGTTGGGGAGTGGCGACCCCACGGACCTGAGACCTCCGGAGAGGAATTGTAATTTATCCCCCGCCTCTGGCTTGCCTTCATTGGCCGGCAGAGTGGAGCGCAAGAGCTATATGCTCGGAAGGGTGGAAGTGCTCAATCTGCGTAATAGCGGGGAAACCCGCTCACGAGCACTCTCGCGATGGTGAAACCGGTGCACACCTCTCAACACCCTTAGCCGACCACACCGATGTTGCGCCCGAGGCACTACGCCGCAACGTGGGGGCCCACGACGTGGGAGGCGAGTCACAGTCAGGCGGACGTCCGGTAGTCTCAATCAATAGCCCAGTACTTAGTCCATCCAAACTCCATTCCATAGACCTATTTTAGTTTTCCATATGTTCCATAGCTCTTACGCATTGACCGGTGACCATCTCTGAGCAATTGCCTATGGTTACTCAGAGATGGATCCCGGTCAATGCGTCAGATTAAAAAATATTGTTGTCTCAAAGGGGCCTCTACGTGTTGGACCTGTGTCCCCACGCAAGCCTTCCAAAGGACCGGGTTCCTTTGAACCCGAGAACCTGTCACGAGATACATAATAATAATTATAAATTGTAACTTATACTTCTGATGCATAAGCTGTACTGTAAAGTTTCATCTAAATTACTTTAGTAGTTTTTGTATGAAAGAGTAACAAACATCCATCCGTTCATACAAATAATCACATTTATTATGTTTCCATTCTAGTAAAACAAAGAACGGCGTTGGGTTCCGCAACTCAATACGTAATTACAATAGACGGAAAGTAAAGAACGGAGGTGTTTAACACCATGTTCTCCTTGCTCAATATATTTATTAGTATATTTAATTTATATGTACCTACCTCAGTAATAAGTGGTATTTTATTGGGCTTAGGTGGAGTGGTAGCGGTGTCTTTTAATGGATGATCGTGGTTAGCGCATTCAAGTTCCGATAGATTGCCTCCAGATTCGTATAATAGTCTGAAAAAATGTTTGTTCATTTATATAATATTTATTTATATATTTATAAATTTAGAAATGATTGCTATTCGATAAAAACAAATAGCTTTTGGGTAGCGCTTGAACGTATTCCAAAAGACGCGGGTTCGAATCCCGCTACGTAAAATTCTTGTGTGTTAAATATGTTTTTCGTAAGTCTGTAAGTAACGCTCTAATATTAAAGTATTTAATGAATCCATGCATTTTTTCTTTTGATATATAAGATAAATAAAAAATAAAAATCAGTTGTCTACACGAATTATATTTTTATATAAACACTAGCTATTACCCGCGGTTTCGTTCGCGTGGTCAATGTCAGTCCATACTACATACTATAGTGTATAGGCCTTATATGCGTTAATTTGGAAACTTTGAGATAGCCATTTATGAAAAATATTCTATGTCCTTTTGAATACCTCTAAGAATAGGTGTACAAAGTTTCACGATAATCGGTTGAGTAATTTTGTCGTAAAGGCGTTACAAACAAACTTACATTCACATTTATAATATTAGTAGGGTTTTGTATATATATGATTTTAAAAAATAAAAATAAATCCAATCTTACTTATTATCAATCTGTAGTCCGTCAACTTTAGTTTCAATCTCAACTGTGTCGGTACCGCCATTTTGATAATTGACAACTGCAGTATCTCTTGCTTTCTCCGCTTTCCGTCCCGAGAGAAGGTTTTTAAATGTTGTTATTCTCTGTTAAATAAATAAATAATAACGATAAAACACTTTATTGCACATAATAGAGAAAGAATACGAATTACACAAATAGATAAGCAAAAGCCGTCTTATCACTGAAAGTGATCTCTTACAGGTATTATTGATTGCGTACTTATTGGAGACATCTTTTTTAGCGGAAAGAAGATTCCAAGAGGTGCGGGTTCAAAATCCTGCTACAATTTTCTTATGTTCACTATTTTATATATGTATATATATTTTGTCTGTACATTACGCTTTTTCCCACATAGCTAGTAAGTCATAGTTAGTACATACATACAAACATAGCTTCACGCTGTATCCCGCATATAGCAGGGTAGGCAGGCAGAGGGTACCTAGTGTTAAGACACTCCGTTCCCCACTTTCCACCGAATTCAGGCATTGCGTTCTGAGTGGCGGAACTCAACGCCGCGTTTTGCCTTGTTAGTCAGAGATCAAACTCCACATAGGTAGTCCGAGATCAAATTCAGGTCAGTCTAGGTTCAATACACTTCGTACTCTACTTTCTACTCCAATTCCAAATATCACATGTTGAGTGACTGAACTCAATGACGTGCTTAATACAGTGGCAAAAAATCAATATATAATCATTCCCTCGATAAAAATCAAACGGACAACCAAATGCATTTACAATCAAACCGTTCCACTGCGCCATAATGACCTCAACTTATATGTTCCTATTATATTTTAACTATATTTTAATTTACCTTAGCCAAATAATCAATATGGTGTGTCAAAGCTCCAGAATGTTCCACAGCAGCTGGTAGGATATCAGCGAGGGACTCGCGCGGATGAACGCCGCTTTCATGACGACAGTACATACCACGCCAGAACCTGAATAAAAATATGTAGTTTGTACCCCTTTTTACTAAAATTTCGCGTACAGAGGAGCATGTAACTTGGTACCCTTATAGCTTCTATAGCGAAATAGTGCAGAAATATAACATATTTTTAAAATAATGCATAAAAAATATATTAAATCAATAAAACAAATGTTACACACACTACCATACTATATGTGTGTTTATATAAAGTGACATATACGTTGCTAGGCAACGTGTTGTTAACGCGTCAACGGTGTTTTGACATATAAAAATATTATTACAGCAATTTAATTAGAAAACAGACCACGCTGTTAACGCAACTGGTTGTAGGTTCGATTCCCACTCAGGTAAATGGTTATATATTTTATTAGTTTCATCACTTAATACATTATGCCTCCAATTTGGATAAAAGGAGAAGTGAGTGCCTTGACAGTATGTTATTTCCGTCCGCATTGCTATGCGAGATAAAGTATGAATCTGTAAAAAATTGGAAAACAAAACATGTAATATTGTTAATTACAATATTAAACTTAGATGTCGACTATTATAGTAACATATTATAATGAAACAATTGTGTCGCAATGGGACCACATCTGACTATAAACGAGATAATGGGTTCGATTCCCATTCGCGATGACAATACTATTTAAATTATTTCCATTTGTCCGCTCTGGTAAGATAACGCACGACGTTAAATTCCACTTAACACGTAAATGTCTGAAATTTAGTGTGTGGAAGTGTCTGGACCCTATATTTTCTGTGGCTGCAACAAAAATAATAATACCTTATACTTTGAGCGCTTAAATCAGGTTTTAACACATCAGGATGAGCTTTTGGATTGTAGAGAGGATTCTTGTACTCATTTAGATGGCTCGCCATATATCCCCATAGTGAAAACGTACGCTCGGACAATCTGAAATCATAAAAAAACATTAATGTATTAAACGCCTGATAATAAAAAAAAAATGGGGACTAATATAAAATACGTGTGATCCTATCACACCTGGAAACAAGCTATTTTTTACCGTTTTAAAACATATAATTTCCACGGGATGATCTATAATTATACGTATATGAATTTACTATAGTCATCCTATCCTATCCTTCACGCTTTATCCCTATCGGGGTAGTCACAGCTCCGGAGCGCCAAACGCTACGGTCCCTGCATACCTCTTTCGCCTCCTGAACAGGCATTAACTTCTTCACGCATGCCCTCCATACCATAGTCATGTGTCATATATAATGAAGTTATTGTCACAGAGACGAAGTCGTGGGAAACAACTAGTTTATTTAGATTTTTTATATTATTTATCACTTTAGATTATTAATGTAATTTATCTCGTGGCTTCGTTTGCGTTATAAAACCTAAAATTCCGTTGCTTCCCGTTTTTGTAGAAATTTCGAAAATTTCTCTGTTAATGCTTCCCTACATTCCCCAAGAAACCTCCCAAAATTCATCAGTAGTTTCGCCTGTACGTTGTGTGTCAGTCACTCAGTACCGCAAGCGTTTTATATACGTAGTGGTGGGGTGAAAATTGTAAAAAGTTAAGCCGATAGATTTATGAAAGCCGGTATATTTAGGGAAACCGGTATATATATATGACGGTATAATAAGATTTTTTGCAATCTCACTTTTAAATTTTACTGGCGATTTTTTTTAGCACTCACACATTTTCGTTAAGTTGTTTTTTTGTAATCTCACTACCATTTTTTTAGTAAGGTAAGGTAAATAAGGTAAGCCGATGGGAATGGTGATATGTGGACGTTTCCATTAATACTTATTATATACACGTATGTACCTTAAATCGCGTCTATCTTTCTGACAGTTGCCGATGAAGGTACCGTACTGACATGCATGCGCGTGATCGTGTAATGTCAGTAAGAACCTCTCGTTGAATTGGAAAGCCTGATAAAAAAAATTATTAATGTAAATATATACATTATTGAAATTGTACTGTTTGTTTAGTTAAAGGTAAAAACTAAAACACATATATAACGTATAGAAGAGAAAATTTCGATAAAGTTATAATTTTATTTTTTTACTATTTAAGAAAAAATAGGAAATATAGAAAGTCCCACAATCATAATAAATAAAAGTTGCATTGGGTTTCATCACTCAATATATTAATATCCATAGCAGTGGGATAGCGTCTGATTATAAGCATGAGCGTTGAGGATTCAACCCCACTCCGGGGAATAACTATTACTAATATATATATATTTCTTTTTTTTTTTAACTTCACGCTGCATCCCGCATATAGCTGGATAGGCAGAGGGAACCTGAGAACCGACGCGTTAAGACACTGTTCTCTTACAACAATTCCGTTCCCCACTCTCCGGCACATTGAGGCATTGCGTGTTGAGTGACGGAACTCAACGCCGCGCTCTGCCTTGTTACCAAACCCAAGAAATGAAAATACTAAATTTTACATTTCCTTGAGTGGGAATCGAACCCATAACCTGTCGCGTTTACAGTCGCACGCTTGTGCCTCTGCGCCACGACAGGCGTTTGTATATATTTAATTATTTTTATTTCTCTGCTCTGGTAAGATACAGCGCCAAAGTGTCATCACTCAACACGCAATGTCTAAGAATATCTTGAATGAGTATTCACATTATTTTCCTTCAGACTATCCCCCGCTGAAGAAAAAAGAATGAACTTAAAAAACCCATCTAGTAAACTACAAAAAAATCTTAAAAATCCAAAAAGACACATACCTCAGGGGCTTGCCTTAATAACTGCCACGTACAATCGAGTAGCTGCGTGAAAACGGGCGAACGTTCACGCGAGTCACACGCGACGTGCCCGCACCTGGACGTGAACTTGTGACCGAATGACAGCCAGTCTTTTTCTATTAACGCCTGTTAAATATATGGATTGTTATTTTTAAAGTATGGATATATTGATAAATTGATTTGCATGTACAATTTCAAAATTTAATAGCATTAACATAGTTAGAAACTGTAAAAATTTGAACGCCGCGGGAATCTAACCCGCGCCTCTTTTCTCCCGTCCAAGCGCTCTGACCACTAAGCCATGCGTTCTATCTCCGACTGCGTCGAAATTCTTATACGCTAGTTACAACTTATTTTTGTTGTTAGCATCTCTGTAGAGTTCTCTGTAGATCAATTTAAAACTTCAAAAATATTTAATAAATAGCATTTTCTCTTGCCAAAAGATTGTTAAAAAAAAAATCAAAATATTCTTTATTCAAGTAGGCTATTACAAGCACTTTCGAATCGTCAATTTACAAAGGTGTCAGTCGTGTCAGTCCTAACGGAAGCTACCACCGGATCAGAACGCAGTTCTGCTCTTTTCAAATAAAATTTTTACAATAGTTCTTTACAAAAATATTTGTATAGCAGAAAGGGGTCTAGCAGTATAAGCTAAGAAAAGCTGCATTAGCGTGTAACAAATAGGTTTTTCCATTTTAATTTTGCTTTTTATCGGAAATAGATATATATTAAATTTTGTGTCCCTAACCGTTACTGGAAAGGAGTTATAGGGGTTTGAACCCGTAACAAAAAAGCTGATTTTCGGCATGTATTAAAGATATTTTTATAAAATTTAAACTTAACATTATTATTAATGAGCGTAATATAATATATTATTTTCAGAATTTTTGGAAAGATTTAAATACTAGAAAATGACAAGTTAATTTTTTGTTGCTGATTTTTTAAGCCAACCCCTGAATTGACACCTACCAAAAATATATTATATTTATTTATTAGTAAGCTACTATATATTTAAAGTTTCGGAAAAGATAATTTGGTGGAACAACGTTCAAAACACTAAAAACCGCGAACGCTGTGTCAACTTTCTTCATATATGCTGTTAACAGCTAGGGACTTTTAACGTTACTTAAAATGTCAGTCACAGATGCTCACACCCGAGTGTATAGCGATCCACCACGACGTGTTTAAGATGGACCTGTCAGTAGTAGGGATGAGATCGATATATCAAAACGTAACTAAAAACGGTTTTGACTCTTATATCATGTCATACCGATATCTAAATGATCATATCCGATATCAAATAACTACACACAAAACGTAACGACAACTCGACGATGAGATATGAAACCTAAATTATAACGAAAACTATCGCAACACAAACTCGATATCTGAAAACGAATATGATACCGGATATGAAAACTTCATATCCGGTATATAACCGTTACAGCTAAAGTGACCAGTTCGGTTACCTGATATCCGTTAACGGTGCGGTAGTGCGGCTCCAGACAGAGGGCCGCCAGCGAGCAGGCCTGCGCGGTGCGGTCCCAGCCGTCGCTGCAGTGCACGCACACGCTCACGCCCGACTGGATGGCGCGCGCGATCCACCACATTGCGTCTAGGATGGACCTAGCACCGATTATATACTTTATTGTCCACCAACAATTCCGTTCCCCACTGACACTACGTTCTCAGGTTCCCTCTGCCTACCCTGCTATATGCGGGATACAGCGTAAAGTTAAAAAAAAACTTACTTAATATGTTTCAACCATCCAGAAGATTCCAGCCCACTTAAAAACGATGACATCGTGGGCGTGTTCTGTTCACATGCTGTAACAAATGTATGACAAATTCAATACTTAAGGGATACATAACTAAATGTTTATAGCTTTGAATATTATATATATATATATATATATATATATATATATATATATATATATATATATATATATATATATATATATATATATATATCAATTGGCGAGGCGTCCATATAACTCGATTCCCATCGGCTTACCTAACAACTATCTATCTATAACTTTCAAAGTACAAATATGAGACCTAAAAAAAGCTCGCCAGTAAAATGTGGAGCTCAAAAAAACACAGTCAAACAAGGTGTAAGAGCTTAAAAAAAGGTCTACAGAAAAAATATTGGACATAAAAGTGCAAAAAACAAGCTCTGACATCTTTTAGATCTAAGAAAGAAAAAGGTCATCGCCAAAATTCGATAGTGAAATTATTTATATTTTGACTGAAAATTATTTTCGCCTAGAGGAAGAAATACATGCTAAAAATCAACTACACACCACATCCTGAAATCTACTATATATATAATAAAAAAAATATAAAAGGAAACGGAAGAGAAGGACAGCAAAATATTTGCAATACTTACTCTCAACGAGCTTCTGCAAACTCTTCCTCATGACGTGTATGTTACCAATACCCATGAATTGAAATTTAATGTTTTCGTAGAACGCCTCATTCTCATATCCCTTGCCGGCTGCGCGATTCACCATTGCGTTTATCTGAAAAATGTTATATTGACATGAGATAAATGTTTAGTAACGTATAATTAATTTAACTAGTGTTCCCGTTGACGCGTTAACAACGCGTTGTCTTCAGCAATTTATATGTAAATATAAACATGGAAGTCAAATGCATAGAGTAGTGTGTGTAACATTTATTTTATTATTTACTTTAATGTATTTTTATACATTATTTTTAGAAAATATTATCATTCTGCACTTCTTCACTATATAAACTATAAGTTTGCCAAGTTTCATGCTCCTTCGTTCGCGCAATTTTCGTAAAAAGGGGTACAAAGTTTTTGGTTCACGTATTTATATATAGATGTTTATAGAGATGTATATAGTTTATATAGAGGAGTGCAGAATGCTAATATTTTTTTTAAATAATGTATAAAAAGATATACTTTTTTAATTAACAAATGTTTTGAAATCCATGTTTATATAAAGTGACAAATACATTACTAAAGACAAAGCGTTTTTAACGCGTGAACGGGGACACTAGTTACACTAAATGTACGTACCCTAGGTCGCGTATCCACTACATACATATATCCACAGTTAGGATTAGCCCGCCTGATCAAATCTAACATTTGTTCATCTTCCATACATCTGAAATATAAATATTATGATATACTCGTATATAAATACATAAAATAACACACATAATTATAACGATCAAAAAACCCGAGTCAACCAATTTTTCTAATTTAGGAAGTAAATACAAATAAAGTAAGCTATAAAAACTAGTTATGTGTTATATATTTGAAATGTGCTTATTAAGTCCTTTCCTTTGGTACCCCACACGGTACCCATCAACGATTTTTTGTTTTTATTCAAGAAGTTTTGCCTCTAGAGGGCGCCATATTGAATTGAAAGTAACGGCACGTGTCTAAGAACACTTGGAGTATCCATATCTGTCTAACGTGACCTTAATTAAATAATTCGGTCCAGGGGTTTGGAGGATATGAGGTAATAAATAATATTACAAACATACATGATACGCGCGAAAAACATAACCCTCCTCTGACAGTAGGATAAAAAACATGTCATGCCTCTTATTACTCCCGCCAATGTTGATTTATATGTAAAAAAGGGTTGGACAGACAGACGGATAAAGTGATTCTAAACATTCTGATAAGGGTTCCGAATTTTCTTTTGTCCCTCAAAATCGCAATCTAGGAAAAATAAGTCAGTCATAACTTAACCTACCTAATTAACGTGTTCTGACCAAAAAATTGAATTCAATTTCAAAGTCTTACAAAAAATCTTCAGACATATGTAATTTGAAAAACTAACTTAACTTCGCTTCCCGCATATAGCAGGGTAGGCATAGAGAACCTAAGAACCTAGTGTTAAGACACTCCGTCCCCCACTTTCCGCCGAATTGAGGCATTTTGTGCTGAGTATTTTAATATACATACATACATAGCTTCACGCTGTATCCCGCATATAACAGGGTATGCAGACGGAACCTAGTGTTAAGACACTCCGTCCCCCACTTTCCATTTTTTATTTTATTATAGCTACCTATTTATTTTATAATAATAATATAAGCTTTTATTTCAGAGAAATAATTAAGCTATAATGATACATAATTAATATTCTAAATCTTTAAATGACATCGACAACTTCCTCTGTATGCCCTATTTTTATATTTTACTTTTTTGTATTAATTTTATACTTTATAGCAAACACTAAAATATAAATGATCTAACATCTCACTTTATCCCACAAACGTATGTATTTATCTCTTTCTAGTGTCGCATTTTCGTTACATAAGGTTTCAAATCACATTAAACTTACCTAGCAGAAAAGCCACTTAACGGCTGACTACATCTGGCTATAGCTGCTTTATTATGATGTAAATAAGCCAGAACAGGCAATCTTCCCCTTGATCTAAAACTAGCACTACCCAGTAAAACTGCAGTAGACGCTCGCGCAGGGACGTATACCTCACTGGGGTAGGTGTCGCAGAGCTGGGGAAAAAATAATTTATTTTTAATTATTACAGGCCAATCGTGGTGCAGAGGCATAAGCGTGCGACTATAAACGCGACGGGTTGTGAGTTCGATTCCGACTCCACGGAATGAAAATATTAAATATTTATAATTCCTCGCTCTGGTAACAAGGCAAAGCGCGGCATTAAGTTCCGCCTATCAGCACACGCCTCAATTCGGCGGAAAGTGGAAAATCGGAAATCGTAATTGAACGGAGTGTCTTAACACTAGGTCCTCCGGTTTCTTTCGCATTCCCTACTATAAGCGGGTTACAGCGTGAAGGTAATAATTTATATTTATTGCGAGGATAGATAATGTAAACGAGATTGTTACAGTAAGAAAGAAAAAGTACGTGCTCAGGTTATTTGGGCACGTCGAGAGTATGAGTTTTAAAAACAGACAAACATCCGTTGACATTCGTGAACAAAGTATCGATGATACTGGAGAAAGGTCATGTAAAAAGCATGAAGAACCCAGGAGGGCATGTTTGAGGCGAAAAAAGTCCATAGGGATCGTTCTTTCTGACTACATGAAGCTTAAAATTAATAAAAATAGGGTTAGCTTAATGACCGTCTGTTACTCTTTCACGAAAAAACTACTAACAGATCTTGATGAAACTTTACAACAATATAGGTTATACGAGGTGTGTTCAAAAAGTAAGGTGACTTTGTATTTTTAAGAAAAAATATTTATTTATTTATCAATATTTATGTTGTCCCCTTCGAAGTAATCCCCCTCAGATACAATACACTTATGCCAACGGTTTTTCCAATCGTCAAAGCACTTCTCATAAGCACTTTTCGGTATAGCCTTGAGCTCTTCCAGCGATGCAGTCTTTATCTCTTCAATCGTTGCAAATCTCCGTCCTTTCATAGGTCTCTTTAGTTTTGGGAACAAGAAAAAGTCACATGGGGCCAAATCCGGTGAATATGGTGGCTGAGGCATGATTGTGGTGTTGTTTTTGGCCAAAAAATCTCTCACCAGCAAAGATGAATGAAGAGCAATTTCGGAACAAACTTCGCTGACACACGTCTCATGCCCAAAACGTTAGAAAAAATTTCATGGCACGAGCCAAGCGATATACCAACATCCTCAGCAACTTCTCTGATAGTGATTCGACGATTTTCCAGAACAATTTTCTTCACTGCTTGAACGTTTTCATCAGTTGTTGACGTGCTTGGGCGTCCAGAGCGAGGCTCGTCATTGGCATCTTCCCGGCCATCTTGGAAGAGTTTGTACCACTTGTAAACATTTTTTTTACTCAGAACAGTTTCACCGTATGCCACTGTCAACATTTTAAGTGTTTCGGAGCACTTTATTTTATTTTTTACACAAAATTTGATGCAAATCCATATTTTTCGATAGCAAGAAATCGCCGAGCACGCAAAACACTTATAATCTTTACGCTTCTCCCAACCAAACAAAAAATGTTATACACTTGAAACTTGGTACAGATGTTCGGGAAGAGTGTACCAACATAACAAAATAAAAAAATCGATAATCGAAAGTACGTTGCCCGCCAAATTTCACAGTCACCTTACTTTTTGAACACACCTCGTATGTATATCAGAACATAGGCTAAAATTTATAAAGATTTAGCGTAA
>JAKGSA010001677.1:10543-43774 GCA_033558755.1 Philaethria dido | reverse complement strand
GATGCGTTGCCAACCTAGAGGATACAAATGGAAGGGGAGGACAATGCAGTAGTCCGCTATCGGAACCACTACATTTTAGGGAAAGGATGGGATAGGGGAAAACCTGGCTTACATGCCATCGAACCGGAACACATCATAAGAACTTAGTTGAACTTTTCATATAATACGCTATTAACTATTGACAATAATAGTTATTCAGTGAATAAAATACTAGTAAAGTTTCAAATTGCTTTATAATTTATGATACTTATATGGTTATATTTATAAACCGAAAAGTTTACTTTATGATTAAGCTATAGAGCTAAAAATCATAAAATTAAAATTATTTATATTTTATTTTTTATGATAGGTTGTGGGTTCGTTTCCCACGCTAGGAAATGAAAATATTAAATAATATTTTGTGTTTTCATTTCCTCGCTCTAATAGCAAGGCAAAACGAGGCGCTGAGTTCCGTCACTCAGCACGCAAAACCTCAATTCTCCATTTTGTCCAATTCTCAATGCTCAATTCAATGCTCAATGCTCAATTCGGTGCAACGGAATTGTAAAAGAACGGAATGTGGAGACCTCTGCCCTACCCTGGTATTTGCGGGTTACGGAGTGAAGCTACAAAAAATAAAATTATTTATTTCTTATACATATTTTTTTTCGCCAAAGAAAACAGTACATGCGTTTTATATATTCGATTGAAGTTCTTTAAGCAAAATTTATTTTAAGCATATAATTAATAAAAATATTTATTTAGCATTGTGTAAATGCTGAATTTGTTACAACATTAAGTGGAACAAATATGAGATCTATTCAAAGTTTATGAATAGGGTTTCCATATTGTACGACGTGTCAAGCCATCACGTTGCGTATTGTGTAATCTGGGTTAATCAAGCTAGCGGTGGTTACTCAAGAAAATTAAACAAAATTTTGGGTGTAAGGTATTCATTTAATATTTAAAAAAAAATATGTTTTTTGTTTATAAATTGAAAAAAAAAAACTGCTATAAATGTTTCAGATGAACTTACATATATGTACTATAATTATGTACATATGTTCACGCCTATCGCGCATATAGCAGGGTAGGCAGAGGAGACACTCCGTTCTATTTCAACATTTCCGTTCCCCACTTCTCGAGAGATTGAGACATTGCGTGCTGAGTGGCGGAACTCACTGCCTTGTTACCAAGCCTAGGAATTGAAAATACTAATTATTATTAAAAATAATCATTTCCTGGAGTGGGAATCGAACCCACAGCCTGTCACGCTTACAGTCGCACACTTGTGTCTCTGCGCCACGACAGGCGTAATAGTGAAATAGTTTCAAAAGTTTACTTTTTATTTGTTTGTTTTATTATTTAAGTATATTTTAATATAATACATATATTTTATATTTTACCATACAAAAAACAAAAGACGGGTTAATGAATTGTATACGGTGAAATAAGTATAAATTTTGTAATAATTATTTTATTTTTATATATTTTATATATCATATTTTAATCTACTTTTAGCTGGGCACATTAATTGGTATAAAAATTATTTTTCTTATCGTGTCTATCAAGTTAATCGCCCTGCCTTTAATTTCCGGATGATTGTACCTTTTATCCGTCCCATTAAACGATGACGCAACAGATTTAAAGGTTTTCATTTTATCCATAGACTCTGTTTATTTTATCGAGCAATTTTTATAGATTCACGTTCCAATTAAATGTTTTTTAAGTAATCCGGTACTAATACTGAAAAAAACGTCTTTATAGTATAAAAATATTTTGTAACAATCATTATAACTTTATATCAGGTGTTTCGAAATGAATTATACTTTGAGTTCTATCCAGGCCTAATAGCTATACAACAAAGTTAGTTTTATTCAAATCACTCTAATAAATTCAAAGGTATGCGCGTACAAATCGAAAATAAAAATAAAAATCATAGTTTCATACTCTATGACTATTTTTACAGCATTCTAAAACTTCTTATTAGCTTTAATCTAAATCAATCTAAAATCTCAAATTAGCTAGGTTAAGTAAGGTTATTTTTTTTTTTTTTTTTTTTTTTTTTTTATGGATACCGGATGGCAAACGAGCAGAAGGACCGCCTGATGGTAAGTGGTTACCTTCGCCCATGAACATCTACAACACCAGAGATGTACTAGATGCGTTGCCAACCTAGAGGATACAGATGGAAAGGGAGGATAATGTAGTAGTTCGCTATCGGAACCACCACATTTTGGGGAAAGGATGGGTGGGAAAGGGGAAAACCTGGCTTACATGCCATCGAACCGGAACACATCATAAGATATTTGGCGGTTCGTCTTTGACATGATAGTGGTCGCGAGCCAGACGGAGGACGAACCTCCTACCACCAAACAAAAAATAATATGATGACACTGTGTTTTTTGGTAATTCTATTGATTAATTTCTATTCTAATATTGTTAAAAAAAATTTCAAATTCAAAATATTCTTTATTGAACAATTCTGAATCGTTATATGAGCAAGGGCAAAGCTATTTTTTTATTCATCTAGCCTAGACGAATTACAACTACTATTTCGGGCAGTTAACATTGAAAACACAGTGGAATGGATGAAAAGAGAAAAACAAAAATTAAAAGAAAAAATATATACACTACACTAGGTTCCCTCGTGGGAGATAAAAAAAATAAGACATTTCTTAGCCATTCATAACTTCGCTTCCGTATGTAATGTAAACCTATTGTTAAGGGACAAATAACATTTGTTGGGTTCACGTATTTCGTGTGAATATTTTTCGCGTCGGTGCGAGAGAAACGTGCTTAAGTCCCCTTTGGTAGTATTAAGTTGGATCGCAATAATTTTTAACTTTATGTACCTAATGTTACGTTTGTTTTCTAGATATTCCATATTTTCTATTATTCATTTTATTTGGATTTGGTTTATTACACAATTTTTTTTTAACTTCACGCTGTATCCCGCACATAGCGGGGTAGGCAGAGGGAACCAGAGAACCTAGTGTTAAGGCACTCCATTCTCTTTTAATAATTCTGTTCCCCACTTTCCGCCGAATTGAGGCATTGCGTGTTGAGTGGCGGAACTCAACGCCGATCTTTACCTTGTTACCAAACCCAAGAAATGAAAATAATAAATTTTACATTTCCTGGAGTGGGAATCGAACTCACAACCTGTCGCGTTTACAGTCGCACGCTTGTGCCTCTGCGCCACGACAGGCGTTATTACACAATGATATTGTATAATAGGTAATATCAGCACATAATTGATGTAAGATGAATAAATGAATGAATATTTTTAAGTTATAATATCATTATAATGATTAATAATTTAATTTAAAAACTCATATAAATACTAAATAATTATAATTGTATTCATGTAATAATAAGTAATTAAATTCTAGTCTGTGTTTTCTTATAAAATGTTATAAGGCAGGAGTAAATACTAAAGGAGTAAGTAAATAGATCATATAAATACTAGAAAGAAAAAAATGTACTACTTTACATATTGCGGGCGGAAAAGTATGAAATTATAAAGGGTACATATTAGAGGTGCAATTGTCAATAATATTTTTTGCAAAAGTAAATTGCCTCCGCTACTGAGTAACAGACAGGCAACATACAGGCGAAACTAATGGCTATAGAAAGCTGAAATTTGGCATGTAGGCTCCTTGGGGAGTAAAGGGGAACACTAATCTCTTAGTGGTCAATTTATATGAAAATTCAAGTAAAAAAATGGGGTTTCAGGTTTTATAGTCCACTCAAACGAAGTCACGGAATACAGCTGCCATCTACGTCTCAACAGCGGCAAGTTAGTAGTTAATTTTTACTTTCTGCCTAATAAATTAGTATTAATATACTTTATGTATAACACGAAAGTACTGCGTAAAATTTCTAATTCTCTCAAATGTCATTTTTGTGTATCATTAAATAGTTTAATTAGTGATAAAGCAATAAACAATTAGGTTGCTTTCTGCCAGCCTACGTACAATAACACCTAATGAATGAAAAATAAAAAATATCATAACATGTATAGTGAAAAAAAATAACGCACTGTATCAGCTATTACAATAAAAAAACCTATATTTAAGCCCAAGAATATGCGTATGTAATAGAACATACATGAAAGTGGTACAAAATTTCTCAGTTACAGTATTTTTTGCCCAACCTTGAATCAGTGCTGAGCTAAAACATGTAACTGGCGGAAAAATTCTATTTTCAGCAGTATGTTTGCAAACTCAAGTTGAGTGTTTTTACGTTATTCGTAACAGCCATGATTTGTATATTTTAACAAAGCGAACCGAAAGAGAAAGTAAAATAAAAAAAGCAAAGTTTTTCTCATTCACAATACTTGCTACGGTTTCTGAATACAAATTGTATTTATTGGCCGATACATTTGACCAGGGTTTTTCTTAAATCTTTTATTTTTTTAGTTGTTTATTACAACAGCAATTTCTCTTATATAGAATATAAGAGAAAACTGAACATTATGATTATGATTATGATTTAAAAATCATCATGATTATGATTATGATTTAAAAATATTGTTTATATATTACGTACGAAACGTTAATTGGAATAAAAATAAGTATCTGTATATAAATACGTGAAGCAAAAACTTTGGATCCCTTTTTACGAAAATTACGCGGACGGAGGAGCATGAATTTTGGCACACTTATAGTTTATATAGAGAAAGAGTGCAGAATGCTAATATTTTTTTTAAATAATGCATAAAAAGTATATTAAATTAATAAAATAAATGTTACACACACTATCATCGTTTGACATCGACGTTTATACAAAGTAACATGTACATTACTAAAGACAACGCGTTGTTAACGCGTCAACGGGGACACTAGTTTTTATAATTAGAAAACCGTTTCTAATACAATTTTATGCTCTTTGGATACTAGTCCGTTTTGTTAAAGGTACAATAGTGGATAGATAAATAAATTTTGTCTCATATTTACATTCATATGAAGGAAATGAAAGAAAGCAACATAACAAATTTAGTAATAAACATGACATCATTTGTACGCTTTATGACATTATTTCATGTTATCTGTATGACATTTTTATCACAATTTTATTTCAGTGGTTGGTATTCATACGAGCTGTTAGCTAGTCGCATGGGTGTGGTGACATGCGTCACCCCGCGGAAATCCGCGACCGAGCACAATCTGTTTAACGGTGCATATAACACGCGTGAACCATCGATCTTATTGTTAACGTTCTGTTAAGTTGCATATATTACGCTTTATTTAACTTTTTTTTTAACTTCACGCTCTAACCCTCATATAGCAGGGTAGGCAGAGGGAACCAGAGAACCTAGTGTTAAGTCATTCCATTCTCTCTCAACAATTCCGTTTCCCACTTTCCGCCAAATTGAGGCATTGCGTGTTGAGTGGCGGAACTCAACGCCGCATAACTTATTTTTTTATTTTACTTTAATATAATAATATTAATGTTTTAATTGAAATTGAAATAAAAACGGGCATATGTGAATTGTATTTTCCGATATGAGACATTTTCGTTTTACAAAATAGTAATGATAGAGCTTCAATTAAAATTATTAATCCTGAATTCTTAGACGTGAAAAAATATATATTTTCACAATAGCCACAGGGAAGTAAACAAGTTCCTGATTGGCGTAATAGACTTAATTAACCACTAAAGAAAACAAAGTGGGAGTCAACAACTAGGGGAATTGTAAATCCTAAATGATAAATCAAATTTTACCGAATCCACGAAAACAGATGAATTTGATAAATTTATTGTGATTAAATTAAACCAAGAAGGCGGCTAGAGACGTTATATAATACAAAAGATAAATGTGTACCACCAGTATTAAGTTAATCCAATGGATATCTTGTAACGGCTTATATGGCTATAAATTCAAATAAATAGATACATTGTTTGGTGGTAGGAGGTTCGTGCTCCGTCTGGCTCGCGACCACTATCATGTCAAAGACGAACCGCCAAATATCTTATGATGTGTTCCGGTTCGATGGCATGTAAGCCAGGTTTTCCCCTTTCCCACCCATCCTTTCCCCAAAATGTGGTGGTTCCGATAGCGGACTACTACATTATCCTCCCTTTCCATCTGTATCCTCTAGGTTGGCAACGCATCTAGTACATCTCTTGTGTTGTAGATGTTCATGGGCGAAGGCAACCACTTACCATCAGGCGGTCCTTCTGCTCGTTTGCCATCCGGTATCCATAAAAAAAAAAATACATAAACCTTCATAAAGCTACTTTGTTGAATCAACGACGAGTCTAATGAAAATCTCCATCAATAGAAATATTATTTGTAGACGTGATCTTCATGAGTTACTCGTACGTTACGTGTGTTACACACATATTAAAAGTCACTTTTATTTATAAAAAGGTATAGGATATTGAAAACAGCCAATGAAAGCTATTTGAAATTCAAAGTCTTCAAAATATATTTATCCTTTCGTAAAGGTTTTTATTCAAATAAAATTGTGATAAAAGGCTTTCTAAAATTGAATGTGCTTTGAAAATAAAAAGTAATCTATACGATTTACGGAAACAAAAGATAAAGGACCACAGAGTCGGACAGTCGGCGGTAAATACCGACGACGTCTTTATCTCTCACGCCTCCCGGCAACATCCCTCGATGGAGATTATGACAGAATCCTCCACTTTTACGATTTGGCTTTTAACTTTGTTCTCAAGGTCCTTATAATTTCGTACTGAATTTAAATATTTCAAATATAGATTTTGTATCTTCGGCTGATTGCTATTCGCTGGAATAACGAGTTTTGGATCGTGACGCACGTTATTTATTTTAGGCTTTTGCGTCTTTTTTAATCGATTAAGTATTACTAAATTTTAAATATTCAAGCTTTTATCATTGATGACAGAGAAAAATCAGATAAACATACAAATAAAATACGTGAAGCAATAACTTTGTACCACTTTTTTATTTTATTACGCGGACGGAGGAGCATGAAATTTGGCACACTTATAGTTTATATAGAGAAGGAGTGCAGAATGCTAACATTTTTTTTTAAATAATGCATAAAAAGTATATTAAATTAATAAAATAAATTTACACACAATACCATGGTTTGACATCCTTGTCTATATAAAGTGACATAGACATTGATAAAGACAACGCGTTGTTAACGCGTCAACGGTTTGTTCTAAGCATGTAATGATAAGGTCCAAACATAAAAAAAACAATAGAAATTTTCAATTATGCTACCTGTCCTATAAGTATTAAAATATTCAGTTTTTAATTAAATTTTTGTAAAGAGTGATATGTAAGACTGACATATATACAAAAAACTATCATAAAATTTTGAAAAGTTCATAAACTTAACATAAAACATTTATATTGTCAATAAATAAATGAATAATCTGTCAAAGTTGAAAGCATAATATTTTGTTTTAATATTGATATTTTTTTTTTTTTTCAATTTCACGAGGGATAAACGTTGACTTATGAAATTTTTAAAACGCAGACGTGATGTCTGAATTTATTTTAAATTTGAAAGATGAAAGGTCATCCTGTTTTCCAGTTTCTAGTTCAGGTACGTGTTGGATGATGAAAAATAACACAAACCACGTTGAGTGTATCTCATATATAGAAATAATAGCGGTATTTGAATCCACAGTCATCACGTATAGTTAGGCACATTCCAACTACGTCACAAAAACGTCTAAATTGTTTTAACCAGTAAACATTTTTTTCAGCTTTAACTTTTATCCCACACATTAAAATAGTTAAAGAGGACAATGTGTCAAGACAATCCATCCTCGATCCGCCCGAATTCAACATATTGTGCCTTTGAGTGATGGAACTTAATGCGAGCGGAGAGAGAGAGAGAGAAAAATAATTTAAACATAATCCCATCCGGATGGGAATCGAATCACGATCAGTCGCGTTTGCAATCTGACACTGATCCACTGTGCCACGGTAGCCTAGTTAATAATAACTATTAATAAAATTACATTCCTATTCCTACAAAGAATAGATATTAATGCCCACAATGCTGGAAACGGATTCTTAACTTCATATATGCGTTATAGTAATTAAACTTATATAATGGTACAGATACGGTTATTGTTAATCATAAAATATTATTTCTATGTCGCTGCACTAAGTAATATCCTTTGTACCTCCACCTGCATTTAATGTATCTATGTAATATTTATTCTATTAAAAGAGTATTTTTAATTAAAACAGTCTTTCTTTATTTAAATTAAACATTAAGGGATGAAATATTTTCTATACGTTTTGTGTTTATCTTTTTAGATTTATCACATTATTTAATGAATTGTGATTTACTTGTAGGATCAACTAATTATTGTGAGATATATTTCTTTCTATTATCGTTCTTCTTTCATATATTATAAATGAAATGAATAATAACCTAGAGGCATAAAACTCAATTTTCACTGTCTTGCTAAACAGATATGTTTATGCTATATGGGTTAATTATTAAATATTAATATTAAACGCATTACAAATATATTTTTTTATACAACTATTTATATTATTTTGATTAAACTGTAGAAATAAAGTTTTTTATACATAAACATGTCCTTATATAAAATATATATTTATTAAAACCTACGATAGTGTTGTCAATTATTTTGAACTTGTAACAGTATGTACAAGAATGTTAAATTAAAAATGTACATTATTAATAATAATAATTTCATTAAAAACGATTTCATAGAGGTCCAATAAAGATGACAACAAATGGTTTCATTTTACTCGATCACAGAAACCTTCAATTTCGTCAATCTAATTAAGCAAAAAAACTTTATAAGCCATAATAATAATATTTATATTTTAACAAAGAAAGAAAACGTATTTCATTTAAAAAGAACAAGCACTAAAAAGTACAATTATTACGAATTCTCCATAAAATGTCCCATCGGCGAAGAGATTTATTCTCAACTGGCACACTCAAAGCGCCATAAATAAAGAACTGAAACTAAACAATTATTACGACCTAGTTTCCCCGTTGACGCGTTATCAACGCGTTGTCTTAATCAATATATATGTCATTTTATATAAACATGGATGTCAAACCATGGTAGTGTGTGTAATATTTATGAATTTAATATACTTTTTATGTAAAAAAAATGTTAGCACTTTGCACTCGTTTCCTATTTAAACTATAATTGTACCCAATTTCATGCTCCTCAGTCCGCGTAATTTTCGAAAAATCCCTTTTTTAGAAAATTAAAAAAGTTTTTGCTTCACATATTCATATATAGATAACTCAAACGCTACTTGTCAGATCTTAAACTGATTTAAGTGGGATCACATTAAAATCTGTCATATAAAAAATAAATCAAAATTGGTTCACGCAGAAAAAAACTTATGCAGAAAAAAACTAAGAAATACAGTCGTAGAAAGATTTTTTGAAGTCGGCCTAAAAATACCACACTTAAATAAGGATAATAAATTGCAAACATAATATATCGCTGCCTTCAAAAACACATTTATTTCGCTAACCAGACGCAAATTATAGCAAATTAATACATATAAATAGGATAATTATAGCCTTTAATTAGCCTTTTCTATATGAACATATTTTCACGTTCACGTTGATTCATCTATAGTATGTTTTTGTATATATAAAAGCAACGTTGATTTCCGCAACTCAGTATAATATCTGAGGCGGTAAGTGGTGAACGGAGAGTCTTATTCTTTCCGTCTGTCTATCACGCTAGTAGAAAGAAAGAAAAAGGATTTCGGCTTCTCTTTAGTTACTTAAAGACAACTTTTAACCCATAGCTTTCATTATTCTCCTCGTAATGTGTCAAATCCGACCAACTATTTCATATTTGATTGATACGTAACGTTCTTAAAAGAGGCATATAATTAATCATATTTGCGTAAACAAATCATATTTGCAAGTATAGCAATTTAATCTCCATAGCAACGCCGTACTTGATAATATGTCCATATATGTAGGCCGCTTAAGTTTTTGTTCGAAATTAATCGTTTATTTCTGATATAAATCAAAAATATTCATTATTCAAATAGAGCCACTAACCTTTAAATCGCGTGAAACAATAAACGTAAAGCCATTATGTTCAGTATAATTCATTTTATCATTCATCGAGCCCTAAGTCATTGTTCTTACTCCAATCATTTTGAAATAATTATACAGAGCAAATTTATTTTGACAAAAACAGACTGAGTTTTTTAATTAATTTTCCATATACAAGTACAATGTTAATGACTTTCATGTTAAAAATGTTGACGTAATATTCTGTGAGAGAATATTTTTTTTAAGTACACGTTCCATATTTATTTTAAATATTTTAAAATTTATTTCTTATCTAATTGCATTTAACTTAAATCGAACTCTAAACAAAACGTTAAAATTGTCGCAACTTAACTTAAAGGGATTGTCATTAGCCATTAGCCGGAGCTTAACGAAAGGCGGCCATTTATAAATAAATTGTGATTCATTACAACAAAAATGCTTTAGCACGATTACACAATAATCCATTAAATCCTTTCTGTGTAATTAAAACAAAATATGAGTAGGCATACAATTATAAAAAGCTAAATAAGGTCTTAAAGCTTTTAATTTTCAAAACAACGGCGGAAAAACAAAATTATATAATTATTTTACATCCCCAGAAATAAAACGAAATGAAAAATAAAAATAAAAATAGGAACCTCATTAAAAGATATATTTCGGACGAGAGATCGTCCGACGAGTTTCCTTTATATGATGATTTCCCTTATATAAAGTTACTTGAAAAGTGAAACATTACAAATGACGCTTTAAACAATTGTTTTATTAGCTTCAATATATCTAGATAGATTGATAGATATCAATCGTGAAAAACTATTTTGACCAACATCTTAACGGCTGACTTGCTCAAAATTTTCCCACGTGTACTAGATGACAATACAATATTTTTATAACATAAGCCTGAGGTAAGAAAAATAATGTTTAGTTTTGTTACTTTTAGTTATATTTTTAAATTATTTGCTATACATATAAATATATATAGCTGAATATTTATAAAGTACCATAAATATATTTATAAAAGTCAAACATATATTGTGGAAAGCTGATTTAAAATTCACAGTTTTTCTTTACATGGGTTTCATCAGCTCACCGCAAAACGTGCCGTTCTTTTGCCAATTCGAAATATTTATACAAAGGCAGTAAGTTAAAATCCTAAACAAACATGACCCTTCCTAAACTCCAATTTATTTCTCTGTGTTTTTTCATTACACCCTTACCGAAGTGTTAACCTGTTAGATATTTCAAAGTTATATAAATTTGATATTTGCTTTTAAAAGTGGTAATATTACGAATTTATACCACAATTTTGTATACAAATATTAGGTTTTGAACTTTATTTAATTTTAGATATGTATGTGTAATGCTAATGGTGTCCGATACTAAATATAATTGTATTCATAAAACACTTCGAAAATAAAAGTATATGCGATATTATAAATTGGCGAATAATTATCTATGATCACTAATAAAATATATATTTATTATTTTTTTGATTGTGACAAGTTATAATAAATATTTTATTAATATAACTCAATCAATGTAATTAACAAAACCTACTCACCAATATTTCAACTAAAGTTTTTAACTCCAAACGTAGTTTCCGCACTTAAAGATATTTATAAAGTATATATTTTTAATATTTCTTACACTTATTCAAAAGTTTTAAACACTTCCACGTACACTATTAGTTTTAAATAAAAAGTTTTACATCGTACTGAGTTTCTAAAAACTTTATTAAACTTTCTAAAAGTTATTTGTTTCTGTAAAAACTGTGACAGAAGTTGTACAGATTAAAAATATATATGTTTTTCAATAGCGATATGTTGTCACTCTGTGATCACATTTTTGTAGCCAGGACCGCTAGCCAGCAAACCTCAGAACATACTGGTTCAGAAATACGCCTGAATTTACAACGCATGCGTCCTCCTGAAGCTCACATTTCTCTCAAACATTATTTAAATTATACTTCAACAAAAAAATATTAAGATAAATGAATATTTGTATTTTTTTTAAATTTAAAACATTTGTCACGTCATCATGATATGCACTTTGCGAGGAACTTTTTTCGGAACCAATGTTCTGCGATGAAGATTAAATCTTTTATAGGCGCGGAATTATAAAAGTAAAATATTTTTTAATAGATAACATCACAAGTAGTGTATTAAATATATAAAAATAAATGTAAAAGAAAATATTTGTAACCATTGAGAAAAATTTGTAATTATTAAGAAAAGTATAATTTAGCTTAGAAGTAACTTGACCATTCAAAAAACGGCCAATTAAATTTGGATTAAAATAACAATTTTTGTAGTAGAGTAAAATATTGAATAATATAAAAGAACATACAGAACATCAAATGACATCGGTTTGAAGCGAAAAGCGTAAAAGCAAAAGATTAAAAAGATTTTTTTCATTGCGTCGGATGGAATGGAAGTATTTCTCATTCGTTCCCAGCAAGATTATTTTAGTTAAAGAAGTAATTATAGAGTTGTTTGCTGTTTTATAGTAAATTCAAATTCAAAATATTCTTTATTTAAATAAACTTTTGTAAGTACTTTTGAATCGCCACATAAAAATAAAGCTACTCGGAAGGCAGTCCTGCTGAGACGAGCAGACAAGAAACACAAGAGTTGCTCTTTTCAAATCCTTTAAATATTCTTGGCCAGTGTAATAAGCTTCATTTATTAACATAGTTTTTACAGGTGCTTCAAAATTTCTGCAGAAATTATTTTAAAATTAAAATGGATTGCGGATTTTTTTGATATACACGAACACATAATATACATACTTTACTCGCAAGCTTATGAAAGTTTTGTCTCGAGCTCTTAGGTCATAAATTATTGATCTGCGGCATTGCCCCATAGTAATATTCTATGACATAAAATACTATGAACAGCTAAAATAAACTAGACGGGCAGTATTTGTCTTACTTTATTAGTTGCGTGAGAATAGGGTTCTGTACGAGTAGCAAATGTTTCAAGGTAAAATTTCACTGCACCAATGAATAATACTAATCAATGCTTGTATGTAATTTATTGTGGAAAATTGTTAGTGAGAATAATGCAAGAGAAATCAGAGAGACAGTTGTGGGAGGTCCAAGGAGGCTTCAGATCTGAAAGAGGATGCATGGATCATATCTTTTCCCTCTGCATGAACATCGAAAAATTTTGGCTGTAAACCAAAAATTTTTAGTGCTTTATGGATTTGGAAAAGGCGTATAATAGTGTTTAAAGAGAGACTTCATAAGAGATACTACTCCGGTACAATGTAAGCATACCCTGTATACAAACAGGAGTTGGCATGTCGCCTCGATTTGACATTCAATCGGGTGTCAAACAGCTTTGCGCCACGTATGCTTGGCTGTTCAATTTGTATTTGGATAGCTGTCTTAGATGAGTGTGAAAGTAGTTCACATGAAGGGTATTTGCCTACTATATGCATTGCATCATCAGAATACAAGTTATAGGCATTGGTCACGTTCCTAAGGAACGGTTAACGGAATGGTTAAATCCGACATGATAAGAGTTTCTCCTTCTACGTTCTGTCTTTGAATTATGATATAAATACAATGTATTTACTTTTATTGGTATGTAACAAACTAAATTACGCATCCACATACAAAATTACTATACACCTATGTACTATTTTTCTTTATGTTTATGTGTTACATTATGCAGAGTGAACAGAGAGAACCCCTATGAAACACTCCTTTACTACTTTCCGCCCATTGTAGAAACAATGTTTGTAGAAATTGAAATTAGATCTGAAACCTCTTACATACATATACTCGTACAATCAGATATTATTCAACTACGTCACAGTGTCAAGCGAGTATGTACATAAGCTTAAATTAATTAATACAATTTGAGACCATCGTGGCGCAGTGTTAAAGATTCTATTTTTTTTTTTTTTTTTTTTTTTTTTATTGATAACGGACGGCAAACGAGCAGAAGGACCAACCTGATGGTAAGTGGTTACCTTCGCCCATAGACATCTACAACACCAGAGATGTTGTAGATGCGTTGCCAACCTAGAGGATACTGATGGAAGGGGGGACAATGTAGTAGTCCACTATCAGAACCACCACATTTTGGGGAAAGGATGGGTGGGAAAGGGGAAAATCTGGCTTACATGCCATCGAACCGGAACACATCATTAGATATTTGGCGGTTCGTCTTTGACATGGTAGTGGTCGCGAGCCAGTCGGAGGACGAACCTCCTACCACCTAACAAAATTTATTTTTGAAGTTTTAAATGGTTAATCACACACTTAGGAAACGAAAATCATATTTAGAAAACGTACAAGAAAATTGAACACGCGCCTCTTGGAAAGCGCTCTGACCACTAAGCTATGCGTTCTTTATCTGCGTCTTAATTCTTATACGCTTCTTATAACTTACTTACTTACTTTTGCTAACAACAAAAAAAGTTATAGCGATCCTCTCTTTCCCCCGAGTTATATTTTTATTTATAAATAAATGGATCCATTCTGGTATAAAGCACGGTTATAAAGTGCGGCGTTTAGTCCCGCTATTTAACACGCAATGTCACTAATTCAGGTGGCGGAGCGGAGACCGAAGTGTCTTGACAAAGTTGTCTTTGCCTACTCTGTTGTGTGGGCTAAATCGTGAAGCTATAGAAATATTCCCCTGAATAACTTGCAAAGGTTACCAGTTATTATGTTAATTATTTTTTTTATAAATTATTAAATTAATAAAACGTGAATCATAGCATCTAAAAATTTGGAATAAACTTAAGTGGTCTATTAAGAAACTTGGATCTGCACCTATTAAGGTTGCGGGTTCGAATCCTACTTTATTTTTGACGTGATTCTTGGTCTTTAATGACTAAAATCACATATAAAAAACTCCCTCCCCCGCCCGCACGACTCGCGCAAGCCAAGGTCCTAGCCCCGCAGGGGGCGCCCTTGCGCCTGTCGGCATCCTCTCAAGCAGCCAGTTAATGCTTGCATTTCGCAGGGACTGAGCACCCTCTTCCCTAACCCCCCCGGTGTCGCTGTAAAGACCGCTAGGGTCAACAGCATGTGTATCCATTCGAAAAAAAAAATAAAAATAAATAAGAAACTTGTTTGTTCTTAATAATATTTAAAAACATTTTATAATATTCAAAAACTTATAACTGACATATTTACTACAAACTCATAGAAACACGTAAAAGAATTGAACGCGCACATTCTTATATAACACATTCATAAGTATAAACCTATATTATATGTCGTACATGACACATATTTACCACGATAAATATTTAACGGTCCAAAACTAGCGTCACTATTGTTGGAAAATTTTTAAACAACTTCACAGCTCAAATATCGTTGAAACTTTGCTACAGAAAAAGAGCATATAATGAAAGAAAATGCTTTTAATATAACAATTTTATAGTTAAGGCCGTCGTGTCGTAATGGAACAGCGTCGGTCACGATTGGTCGTGGATTCGGACCCCATTCGGCGGAATGAATGTCTTTAAATAATTTTCATTACTCAGATAATACAAAACGCAATATGGATTGCGACACGCAATGTCTCAATTGCGGACAGGAAGTGGAGAATAGAGGGTCTTAACACTAGGTTCTCTGCCCGACTGTTATGCGAAAAAAGCGTGAAACTGCCAAAAAAAATATGGTTAACTTTTGAGACATATTTGTACACAATCGTAGATTCGCCAATTTGCTTAGATAAAGCACGAGATTGACTACTAAAATATTTGTAACTACCGTTTATGTTTCAGACAGACAGACACGTGTAAGAAAAGGAAATAAATTCTCACTAGGTTGACAAATAAAAAGACCGAATATTTTTATCAATATAATTCACATAAAAACATATTTCCCCTTTCTATCTACTAAGAAAGATGAAAAAAACGTAGATTTGATTAAATTGTACGTTACTTACTAAGTTGCAATGTCATAGACAAGGGAACAAGCTATAAATAGATGTGAAGAAAGAGGTACGTTAAGTACCGAGTGATCCGCCATATCTTATAATATTATTTGTAGATGGTACAAAATTAACAAAAATACAGCTGGATTTTATTGCACATTTGTATTTTTTTCAGTTGTATTTTTTTTTAGATCCACACGTATCTCGCATATAGCAGGGTAGGCAGAGGGAACCTGAGAACCTAGTATTAAGACACTCCGTTCTCTTTCAACAATCCCATTCCCCACTTTCCGCCGAATTGAAGCATTGCGTGCTGAGTGGCGGAACTCAACACCGGGCTTTGTTACCATTTACATTTCCTGGAGTAAATAATAGAACATGGTGGTAAACCATTCTGTCGTTTTCTAACGGAATCCGATCATAATATTGTTGGTTGGTTGTTCCTAACCATGATGATGTTAATAACTATAATTAATACCCTTAACTATAAAAATATCGACTTTGCAGGCGTATTGTTAGTGACCAGTGTACACAACTTTGTACAGAACTAAAAGTAAAAGAACAACAGTAAGAACTTTCATGTTCAATGCAAGTGAAGAAACTTGAGACCAAGCATTCTTTCAAAATACGACTAGTGACGACGATACCCTTTTACTATCTTTCCTACAACAAAGTACATTGAGAGTTTTGTGTCCGGTATAATTGTTTTATCTTCTTCATTTCTAAGTAATATTATCTATTTTTAGCATACGAATATGTCATTAAAACCCTATCCTCATTTTTTTAAATATTAACTCATCATTTTGTAAACCTTTGACAGCGGGACACATTTTTGTAGTGAGCTTAGCCTAATAGTATACAAAATAATCTGTGACCTATGATATAAAACCAGAAGAAACAAAATTTCCTATAAATATTACCATAGCTCATTTCATTTCAAATTATTACTTATATGCCTACGTAGTACATCCAAATAACGAAATATGAGCTTCTAATATTAATAAGATAGATCTAATAAGATAGACAATTCATAGTACGAGTATAACAAAAATCCTATAAAGCATTGCCAAATGTAACAGTGTGGATGCGTTAAGCCTGATTTTAATAGTTACGGAAACCTCTAGACATTAAGCCTGTCCGCCCATAAATCGCTCGGGCCCAGTTCTGTAAAGCAGCCGGTATGCGTTCCGTTCATAAATTGCATCTGTGGTCGCCGAAACAAGCGCTACGTTGATGTTAATTTGTTTTGGAACATTTTAAGGTATTTAGCGATCATTTTTATTTTCCTATAATAGCTTATTTTAAGATCGAAGCCATGTATCAAAAAGATTCAATTCCTTTGAAATGAGCATGCGATATTTTTCGTTAATGAAAAATACCGTATCTAATGAAATTTTGCTTTTCACATTTTATGAAATGTTAATTGAAATAGTACTTTGATGATATACTGGCTTTTGATATTATTATTTTTATTCTTTGTATGTTTTATGTAATTACATAATTTTAAAAAATCGAGATTTGTTCGACTAATTTGTCGATTCCATGCATTTCAATTCAACAATGCTTTAAATAAATATTGACTATAATGATATTGAAACATTTTACGAAATAAAATTATTCTAAGAGAATAATAAATTCACTTGTTTAGTCTGGAGCTAGAATATATTACGATGTGGTTTTAATCATAGAAATGGCTATTTCCATTTGTACAAAAATTTACATGTGCATATACGTATGTATAAAACTTCTTGTATAAAATTAATAATTTATAGCTCTATGACACTACTCTACGCAATATTTGGAATAATGTTCAAGCACAATATCTACCCCTGTTGTTAATTATCTATTCATTTCTAACAATTTGCAAAAGCATAGCCCAAGCCAATTAAATTTATCACTCTGACCAACTGGACTTTATTCCATGTACATGCTATGCTTCGTCTCAAGATAAAAAGCTGACAGTAAAGTACAAAAAATCGAAACAAATATATGGCGATAAGAAAAGGAGAATACGTATTAATTTGAAGCTTACTGGCAATGTGACGAGCGAAAACGATTACGACGGTTGAGTTTTATTTTTAATTGAGAGAATTGGAATGACTCGCATTTTCCAAGATATTCTGCTGCAAACAAATTGTGTGCTAAAATTTGCATATTCATGTGTAACAGTTATTTCATACGAATGTATTCCAGATTGAAAGGTTATAGTCTGGGAAATTGCTGGCCATAATGTCACATGTTATTGTAGGTATTTTTTTTTTGCGCTCGTTTTAAGGAAAACTAAACGTTTCATTTTTCATAAATATAAGGAAGTATTTATAAAAGACAAACTCACATATGACATAAGGTAATTATTATTATTGTAATAAATAATAGTAATTATTATTATTATTATTGTAATGTATTTGTAGTTTTATTTCACCTAGGTTAACAATAATTAATCTAGTAATAAGTGGATAATGTAGCTAGTGGTATAATAAGCGTTATTTAAGTAGTTATTAATGTGTATAAGATACATTGTACCACTGTTTTTTGCCCCAAAATAAAATAAAATAAAATAAAATAAAATAAAATAAAATAAAATAAAATAAAAAAAAAAAAAAAATAAAATAAAATAAAATAAAATAAAATAAAATAAAATAAAATAAGGTATACCATATTTTAATTACAAGCCTTATTAGACTTTCAATTGTTTTAAACGATGGAAGTTTAAAATATATTTTTAACTTCAACTTCACGCTGTATCCCGTATGTAGCAGGGTAGGCAGAGGGAACTAGAGAACCTAGTGTTAAGACACTCCATTCTCTTTCAACAATTCCGTTCCCCACTTTCCGCCGAATTGAGGCATTGCGTGTTGAGTGGCGGAACTGAACGCCGCGCTTTGCCTAAAAATACATTTTAAAATTTACAATTTAATCTAAAATATTATACATATATTGTTAACCCATATATTTCAGTTCCAGTTCAATTTACCTACTACATATTATTACAAGAAAATTCACTTGACACTCATGTGTGTACATTTCCCATGCTTATTTAACCGTTTAAGGTTACCAGAATTCTCAGCTTGAATAACGCGATATCACGTATGTAATTCCCTCTTTGTCTGTCAGCACAAGCAATTTTCTTTATCCGTCGGCAATTCCGTTTGCTCTGCGCGCATTATTCAAAAAATCTTATACCTTTTGTTTCGGAACTTTAAGCCATTTTTCATATGTAAATTAAATCAAAATAAGACATAATCAATGCACATATTTGAATTATAATTCTTTTTAAATTCAACAGGAGAAAAGGTAATATACACGTACATATTGTTATATTCTTGGTATCATCACTATCATACGTATATACCTACCTATAGGTTTTATTACGCAATGTCCTACACATATTTTAAAGTTTTGCGGTGCTCAACTTGTTTTAGAGGACTACTTTAAATCCTCCCAATCCTAATTATCTTGTATCTTGTTACTTTGATATATACTAAAATATAGGATATGTCGTCGTATTCGTTTTTCAAGCAACTAAACATAAAAACAGAAAGTTTTTATGTTATATATATCTTGATAAAAAAATATGTTTTTAAATATAAAGCAGTCAAAAAATAAAAAATATATGTTAATCACTCATTTCTTTGCCCTATTTTATAGTTTGAAAATATATTTTACATCGTGGTGTTAAATTAATGAAACGCAAACAGATTTTCACCAAAATAAAATAATCATGAATATATACGTTTATCACATCGGATATACGTTTATTCACGCTCTTTGAATTTTAGTAAACAGGATGATTGCATTATAGACAATAGCATGTAATGTTTGGTGATTTTAATTACGGTAATACGATTACTGTAAACAGTAATTTAATCTTCGCATATTAAAACAGAACTGAAATAAAAATATATTTGAATTATTCCAAACAATACTCAATAAAATGGAAGCTCACCGCAAACCCGATTTGTTATAGAAATATGATCTGAATACCAACATTTTTATTGAAATACTGTTTTATATTATACAAAGTTAAAAATTCTTCTGTTATATGTCTACATTGTGGCCGAAGTTATCAATTGTAATTATAATTTAGTTTCCATGTCATTTTAAAAGGTACCATTAATAAAGTATGCTTGACAACATATACGTATGCTCTACTATGAGCCATGACTACATTTAAACGAAAATAAATATCATTATGTATTATTTTTTAATATCAAACGGATTAAATATATTTTTATCTACACTACTAATGTTAACTCAGCACAGATTGCAATGCACATCAAACGACTAACCTTCATTAAGTGGGTGGGTATCAATCTCAAGAGCTTTTGGCAATCAGAGTCGTTAGCGATAGACCAACAGGTCAGTAGAAACTCTCAGTAGAAATGTATTGTTTTTACTTCTATTTATTTTGTATATATATATATATATATATATATATATATATATATATATATATATATACGTGAATCAAAAACTTTGGATCCCTTTTTACAAAAATTACACGGACGGAGAAGCATGAAAGTTTGCACACTTATAATTTATATCGAGATGGAGTGCAGAATGCTAATATTTTTTTTTTAAATAATGCATAAAAAGTATATTACATTAATAAAATAAATGTTACACACACTACCATGGTTTGACATCCATGATTATACAAAGTGACATATACATTACTAAAGGCAACGCGTTGTTAACGCGTCAACGGGCACACAAGTATTCATTAATCTGTGTGTCACTTTCAATTCATTTAAGAATAACTTGAACTTGCTTGACGAAATCCTTAAGCCTTAAATTTCTAACCACACCGAAGAGCTCAGATTGTCTTCAATTATTAAATTCACGTAGAAATGTAATCTGTTACATTTTTAAATAAATAAAATAACAAAAACGTAATTTCGTTTTGGTTTTATCTTATCAGTTTAATTTGCGCCGTCACGTTCAAAAATGTCTCCTAATTACTATAGCTGATTTCAGTATGGTGCTAAACAATTTAGACGAGAGTGGCTGGATTTTTTAGATAGCTTTAAAAATGTTATAGTGGTTCCATTATCGTGTTAAATACGCGTTGCCTTAGTACTTTGTACCATAAAAAAAATGTACGTACACGATCACATATGTACAATACTCACTTAGTTAATAGAATATATTTCGAACACATTAATAGGAATAAATATTTCCAGTCGTGCTACATGGCGATCTATGGGGGAGGCCTATGTCCAGCAGTGGACGTCTTCTGGCTGACGACGACGACGACGACGAATAGGAAAAATATTAAGTTCCTACACTTATTCACCATACACATAAAAACATATGTAGTTAACTATGCCAAGTACTACACTCCTCTGGTGGCATATTTTCTTATATATTCTTTTTTATCTTTAATACTAAAGCATATTTATCTCAAGTCGTTGATTTTATTCTATCTCCAATTCGTTTTACTCCAGTATTCTTTATCATCAATGAATATTAAACGTTAATCTTGGCCCATCAACTTATGCGTATAAAGCAGCAACGTTAAATGCTTATCATCCTTCGATCCAATTTGATCTTTGAGCATTAGATTTTTAAAAATAATGATCATATAAAATTACTTATATAAGTCAATTTAGTCAATTCTGTGAGAACTCTCGACAAATTAAACTATGTGTTGCTCTGTAAAACAAAGAAACGACATTTAAAGTCACTTTGTCGATCTCTTTTCATTACTTAACATAATTTTCAATTCACTTTTATTTTTATCACTGTAAATCTGACGCCATTTTGTCTTTACAATTAAATCTTATTTTCCTAACCACTCACGCCATCTATCTAATCAACATCAACAATAGTAAAGCACGCCCAAATTCGAACTACTAAAGAAAGAAATTCAATGGTATTTCCTTACACTTATTTCATCCGTTTTATACCTTTACCCGTTTCAAATATACTAGTATAGGCAGAGAAATCTTTACAACAAGTAATCCGTTACTTCATTAAGGGCACTTATAAAGAATCGTGATGGTTGACGGCACTCTAAAATATTTTTTCGTTTAACAAGTAAGTATAAATATTAGTCCATCACCCCAATAACTTACATTACTTGATATATATTTCAAATATATATTTCTTTTATAAATGTTTAAAAGAAAAGTTATAGTATTGTGTTATATAAACAAATTGTTTCATTCAAATCAGTTGAAAGGAGGCAGTATTACGGCCGAAGCTCTACGGTTTCGCTTAAAGCGTTGCTACCGATTGTTGGGTAAACTTAACACAAATACATGCTTTGATACAAGCAAAAGCCAAAGCGCTAGAATATATTACACAAACAATCATCTAAATAGTTTTGTTCTAATTGATAAAGGAGAATGTTATAAAATAAGTAATTTGGCCCCATCATGACGCAGTATATGTGTGCCACGATGACTCTCGACACGATTTGACTGTCCCACGATATTTGTCGATTCGATCCCCACTTTAGGAATACTTTAACTCTTACTCATCTGGGACTAGATCAGCATGATGCACAATAATTCCTAATTCCAAAATATACATAATTTGATATTTTGCCGATCTAGTAGAACAACGAGAGGATTTGGTCTTGGGGGACGAGCGAAGGATTGAACGGGCGTTTAAACAGTTCTGTTCCATTCTGCATATACCTACTCATTGCAGCGTATATATAGCTAAAGTTATGCTAGAGTTATAGCAAATTATATATATCAAGAATATATATTTTCTATTGTCCATTTTATACATTTTAAATATGAACAAATCAATGTTTTCAAACAGTTACTTTTTTACAAATGGAAATGGGGAACAAAATTGTTGAAAGAGAATGGAGTGTCTTAACACTAGGTTCTCTGGTTCCCTCTGCCTACCCTGCTATATGCGGGATACAGCGTGAAGTTAAAAAAAATAAAAAATAAAAAAAAAGAAGTGTGTTGACACTTACGCACGCGCTTATATTACCAGAAAAGAACTAAGGTGATTTTAGACTAAAGAACTAAGGTGACTTATTACCATAAGTGAATCTCTCTTGCTTATATTGAATAGATAATGTACATGAACGAAGCAGATTCACCATTTATTAAGCTGAATGTATATTTGAATATATGTCTTCATAAAATCTTAGTCTTAATCATGTAAAATATAAAATAAAAAAATATATTTAATTTATTTTCAAATAATCTTCTCCTTATTTCTCCTTATTTCTATATTACGGATTGTAAAGGAGAAGACTAAAAAGAATATTTTTTCGAAATAATTGTATTTTTTAGTACATTTTATTTGAAGACACTACTTTTTTGTTAAAAGTTAATTATAAATGAAATGCTTAATAACTTCATTTCCAATACTAAAAGTTTTAACCTATTTTAACTTTATATAGAGAAAATTTATATTTTATAGTTTTCATCCCATCATCTGTCCGGATTTCCTCGGATTTGTCCTATTTTGAATGCCGGACGTCCGGGGCTGTTTATCAGAGCGGCTCAAATTTATATTTTGGGAAAATTTAAAATAAAATATTTACAATATAGTTTCAGTTATGTCAATAACACGTAATTATTATGTAAGCTTTATATACAATTCAAATATAATATTCAATCAAGCATTTTTTATAAACTCATGACTTTTTCTTCTTTTTCAACTTTGAATAAAGTAATTTAATAAAAATGCCTAAATATTTTAAATCAATTGCTGTTAACTAAGAAAATTATCAGTTGTAATGTCCAATATATATTCAAAATACATAGATATATCGAAATCTTTAATTTCCATTTGATTTCGTACTATTCACAGAACCGACCGGTTTTTAATTGGCATTGCATGACAACAACAAAAAAGTTATAAAAATAATTTACCATGAATTTGCAATGAAATTCAATGATTGAATTACGTATAACCTAAATGCATAAAGCAACAGATATCATATTTTGAAAATAATTGCGTGCTATGTACACAATATTACACTGTGTTAAACCAGATCGAGGAATAATGTTATAAGGTATATATAGATTACAATTATAAATATGCCAATTAACAGCCAATTTAATATTTTTTTTTTTTTTTATGAATACCGGATGGCAAACGAGCAGAAGGACCGCCTAAAGGTAAGTGGTTACCTTCGCCCATGAACATCTACAACACAAGAGATGTACTAGATGCGTTGCCAACCTAGAGGATACAGATGGAAAGGGAGGATAATGTAGTAGTTCGCTATCGGAACCACCACATTTTGGGGAAAGGATGGGTGGGAAAGGGGAAAACCTGGCTTATATGCCATCGAACCGAAACACATCATAAGATATTTGGCCGTTCGTCTTTGACATGATAGTGGTCGCGAGCCAGACGGAGGACGAACCTCCTACCACCAAACAAATTCACAATCGTTCGTCACAAACGATCAAGAACGAGCCAACTGTGTTACCACGGTATCACCACTTCAAAACATTCAATTCTATTGAACAATAATTCACAAGAGAGAATCTACGACTTTTGTGGTTATATTGAAATTTCCACTGCGCACTGGCGTTATTGAATGCATGTCAGGACTTAATTTACGCTCTATGCTCGAGCAACTTCCGTGTTAAGCGTTCCCGTCGCACTAACGCGTTCCTTCCCCATCAATGAAAATTGCGCTATGGCGTGATGTTGACTTGTTAATGATTGTAACTCAATCTCATACTTTGACTATTTGTAAAATGTTATAGTTTTTAACTATAGCGTTTTGCATTTTTATACAGTTTTGCATTTCAACAAGGTTGCTAATGGATGAGGCAACGCATGTTTATAATAAGCCTGTTCGAACACCAAAAGGCCATCGTGGTGTAATAGAAAAGCGTCTATAATCGCGACGCTTTTCGGTTCGATCCTCCCTAGAGGGATAATTATATTTATGTTTATTTTCCCATTTAGATAAGTCATCTCCACTCAGCACACAATATCACTATTTCGACAGAAAAGAGGAGATCGGAGTGTAGTAACAATATGCTTAATCTGACTACATTCCTAGGAGGAAAAAGCAAATTATTTTTATAAAGTAGAGCTATTTTTTTATTTCGTTACAGTTCACTTTACCATCTAAAATCTTATTGTTTTTTTTTTTTTTAATGGATAACGGATGGCAAAGGACCACCTGATGGTAAGTGGCTACCTTTGCCCATGACCATCTACAACACCAGAGATGTTCTAGATGCGTTGCCAACCTAGAGGATACAGATAGAAGGGGAGGACAATGTAGTAGTCCGCTATCGGAACTACCAGATTTTGGGGAAAGGATAGGTGGGAAAGAGGAAAGCCTGGCTTACATGCCATCGAACCGGAACACATCATAAGATATTTGGCGGTTCGTCTTTGACATGATAGTGGTCGCGAGCCAGACGGAGGACGAACCTCCTACCACCAAAAAATTGAATAGTTTCATATAATATGTGTAATAATCGCGAAAATTAAAGAACTCATCAGCTAAAATCTTTTCATAATCATAAAAACATGTCACAAATTAACCATTAACTTGTTCAAGAAAAATATATACTATTTTTATTCATGATTATATAATTAAGTACTGTTTTTCATTCATTCAGTCATGACATTTTAAAATACAGAATTTCACCATATTAAAATAATCTTTTTAAAGCACTCGTTCGCCGTAGAACCGCACAGACAGAAGCTACGAGATTAAGTTTTCATTAAAATGTATGAAGGTATTAGGATGCCGACTATTCTTTACTGTGGAGAAATCTTACCTGTTACCTGTTAATAAAAGGTATATTTATATGATATATGCTTAATATTTCATGTCATCATGGTGGAGATGTTAAGAAACTCACGGTACACATAAGGTTGGTAGGTTCGACCCTCACTCGGGTAAATGTCTTTTTTTTTCTTAAAATTAAAGTATTGTTGTCTGGAAATTAAAGCACGCAGTATTTCTAGTATGGATGGAAATTTAAAACGAAGATTCTGAACATTAAATTCTCTAAGTCTAAATGTAGATGATAAGCAAGATAATAAATTTATTTTGTATCACAAACTTTTGTACAATTATTTATAGCTTTTTTATAGCTTTACTCTGTATCCCAAATATAGCAGGGTAGGCAGAGGGAACCTGAGAAACTATTGTTAAGATACTCCATTGTCTTTCAACAAACTCCGTTCTCCACTTTCCGTCGGATTGAGGCATTCCGTACGGAGTGGCGGAACTCAACGCCGCGCTTTGCTTTGTTACCACAGCCAGGAAATGAAAATACTAAATATTATTTAAAATTTTCATTTCCGTGGAATAGGAATCAAACCCACAACCTGTCGCGTTTACAGTCTGCACGCTTGTGCCTCTGCGCCACGACAGGCGCACTTAGTTATAGTGACAGTAATTTATGTATATTATTATCATAACTAAATGAAATACAAATGTCTGGGGGTGCACAAATCCCGAATATCTCAGTAGATTAATCAAGTGTTAATCTCATTTAACTCCAAGTCATAATTAATGTTGCATTGTCAATTTATCACTATGAATATTACGTTGTAATATATTTAGGCAGAAGAGAAATGTTCTGGCATTTCGATATTATCAGTATGTATAATAATAAGCTTACGTAAATCTATATAAAAATACGTGAAGCAAAAACTTTGTACCCCTTTTTACGAAAATTACGCGGCCGGAGAAGCATGAAATTTGGCATACTTATAGAGAAGGAGTGCAGAATGCTAATTTTTTTTTTTAAATAATGTATAAAAAGTATATTAAATTAATAAAATGAAGGTTACACACACTACCATGGTTTGACTTCCATGTTTATACAAAGTGACGTATACATTACTAAAGACATCGCGTTGTTAACGCGTCAACGGTCGTCATATATAAAACAAGATGTCTGTTTATTATCACCAGTTTAACCCAAGCCAAATATATGAAATTATATGAACGTTTGATTTATCTGCTCTGGTAAGATAAAGTGCGGCGTTGAACTCCGCCACATAACACGCAATATCTCGAATTCGGGTCGACAGCGGCGAACGGAGTGTCTTGACACTGGTACAAATAAATAGCCTGTTAGAAATCTCTATGTACTTGTATTATTATTTGAAGGTAAGACGTTCGACCTATTTTTACGAAAATTGTGTGGGTAGGCATAATTTTATTATTATTTGTTCTCAATAAACCTTATAGTCGAAAATAATTAAAAGTTAATCATGTAATATAGCTACGATTGTATTAAATAATAACATTGTATTTTTTATTCAAAAAAAGCTTAGACGGTTAAACTTTTAACGGCTAATCTGTTTTTCAAGCCGATGGTTGCTTTATGTACATTCGATAACTCAAAAATACCTGCAAAGTCTATTTGAATATGAGAAAAAACTTCTTAGCAATCCATGGATTCACCGTGCGGGTGCCGGGCCCATTACAGTATTATGAATATTTTTAATTTGTTTCAGAAGAAATGCAGAAAGTCAATATTTTTTGTAAAAATGCAAGAAATTATGAAATAAATAAAATATTTTACACACACTGCCATGTTTTGACAACACTTTTGTATAAAGTAACGTTGCTGAGACAACACGTGTTTATGTACTAACGGAGCTATTAATAAGCTCAAAAAGATTAAAAAAAGAGAAACTTTAAAAACAACGCTAAAATATTACCTTAAATAAAGGTTTGTTTTCATTATAAGAAATACAAAGAATGACGAAAAATTCCTACAAAACAAAATTACTTACGGTTTTTTTTTTTTTAACTTCACGGCGTATCCCGCATATAGCGGGGTAGGCAGAGGGAACCAGAGAATCTAGTGTTAAGACACTCCATACTCCTTCAACATTTCCGTTCCCCACTTTCCGCCAAATTGAGGCATTGCGTGTTGAGTGGCGGAACTCAACGCCGCGCTTTGCCTTGTTACCAAACCCAAGAAATGAAAATATTAAATTTTACATTTCCTGGAGTGGAATCAAACCCACAACCTGTCGCGTTTTCAGTCGAACGCTTGTGCCTCTGCGCCACGACAGGTTTACTGTTTTACTGTTTACTGTTTTTGATTAAAATATTGTTATACAACTAGTATTAAGTTAAAAATCCAACTGCTTTGTCACGTGTATAAGAGAATCGAACAAAAATATTTCATCACCGGTAAGTAGGTATTTATTGTTAGCTACATTTTTTTAAAGTTTTAAGAAAGTGATTTTTATTTTAAAGTGAAATGAAAACAAAGAACAATACATTTTACCTTTTATTACGATGAAAGAGGAATTCTATTCAAAATTTTTAAAATATTTAAAGTAACATTAATTTATTATGTTGGTGTATTATAATAATTAAATATCTTTTAAATTATAATTTTTAAACTTTTGGTTTAATTAATTGACTAATTAACAAATATATAAAAGGATTCCTTTTCCTATAAAAAAAATTAAATAACATCTTTTAGGAGTTGTCCTTTCACTTCATTTCAAAACCATACATGTTTTATATTATCACCAATATATAGTACTCACACAACGTTATGTGATTGCAACCGACAACTAATCGGTTTTTCATTTCACCTATTTAAAAGTGAACTATTAATTAGCGCAAATACCCTTTAGTTGACGGAAGCTTTTATAACGTCTCGCTCCTCATTCATTAGTGTGAGAGGATCATAAAATAAGGTTACGAGCGTATCTGAGATTGCGTTACGAAAAGGAGCAAAAAATCTTCTATCTACATTGCATTTAAGACAATTAGTCTTAACCTACTTTATACATTTACACATTCGTGTGACGTTATGACGTTACATTTTTTTTTTTTAACTTCACGCTGTAACCCGCATATAGCAGGGTACCAGAGCCAGAGGGAACCAGAGAACCTAGTGTTAAGACACTCCATTCTCTTTCAACAATTCCGTTCCTCACTTTCCGCCGAATAGAGGCATTGCGTGTTGAGTGGCAGAACTCAACGCCGCGCTCTGCCTTGTTACCAAACCCAAGAAATGAAAATACTAAATTTTACATTTCCTGGAGTGGGAATTGAACCCACAACCTGTCGCGTTTACAGTCGCACGCTTGTGCCTCTGCGCCACGATAGGCGTTACATTTTTTAATCTTTTATTAAGTATTTTGCAACACTGTTGTTTTTACGGTAGCTATAGATATACCACGATACATAATTAGAAGACAGCGCCTTAGTATATAAATATATAAGCTTTGAAGATCAAAAGTCTTATGTCTACATAAAGCTTGAACTACCCCTGAAATAACTTGGAATTTATTCAGTTTCCACATCAGATTAGGCGACACTGACAAATGATAGAATTGAACGACAGATAGACGCCTTGCAATCAGAGTTTTCTCAGCTATCTAATAAATCTACTTCGAAAAACTCAAATTAATCTTGCGAAGAAGACGATCGCTGACAAACTCTGAATTTAAATAGTCCCAACAATCAAAGCCTAGTAATCAAAGAGCGTTTTGTTAAAATATCAACGTATATATAGACTTAAGCGAACATTTAAAAATACTATGCTATATTTGACAAATTGAAACACAAAACATGTAGGTACTCTAAAACGCTTTAGGAACATTATTTTTGCAACTATTATCTTATTGCAAGACAATTTATATAATAACATGATAATATAGTCTCCGTTTTTAACTTAATTTATCATAGTTCATGTGACTTCATCGGACAACATTTATATGTTTGCCTCTCACGATGGTTATGATTTCGAATTTTATTCTGGTAATATTCATATTTATGAGGTGTTTGTTCTCTTTTTCTCTTTATATCAGTGGCGAGAGGTGAAATTTTTAAAAAAGTAAGCTGGTAGAATTAGGTAAGCTGGTACATATATTTAGGGAAGCCGGTATGGGATGTTAAGTTATTTGGCAATTTCTCCATCGAATTTTGCTGACGACTATTGTTTTAGGTGTATTTAGATATCCGAGCTTGTTTTTTTGCAAATTTATAACCAAAAAGCTGCTCCCAATTTTTTTTAGAAAATATATTTTATTTATTGCAAAAGGTTAGCCGGTGGGGACCGCCTTATATGAATACCTCGCCACTACTTTATACACAATTGACTTTTGTCTTTCAAAAAACGAAAAGTGAAAAAAATATTTATTTTAAACATGTTATTTGCATATTAGTTGCAGTAGACCTTAGCAAATAAAATCAAGGCAGAATAAAAAAAAAAATATAAATATAATATGACAGATGTTACGCTATATCAATTTGATGTATATCAATTTCTGATTACAATGGGAACCATGCGCCATTAATTATCTCTAACTTCTTTAAATATTAATTGAATTTAATATCCACAATTTTTTTTCACGTTCCCTCACACTTACTACTTTTGAACACTACACATTCAATAAATTAATTATTTGGAGTTCATTCGAAACACTAGTAATTTTAAATATAAAAATAAAACTGTAAATGGCAAGTGTCACGGTGTACATATCATGTACATATGTTTTCGTAATTTTCTTACCTTATTTAAACTAAGTGCGAATTAATACGTAGTTTTTTTTTTAATTCTTATATGTTTCGCTTGTTTATTTTTATGTAATTAGGTTAGTGTTTATAAATCTGATGAGGCTCTTTTTATCCAATCCAAGTGTGTATTATTCATGTAACTTTTACCTTACCCTTAATCCTAATCTTGTCTTTTGATTCTCTCGTTGGATGCGAAAATACGTATGTAAGGCATTAATCTTGCTACGTTAGTAAAATCCTTTTCGCACGACCGCAATGTCACGAACATACGTAACGTTAAAAAGGTGACTTTTTTATTTACTTTTAAAACTTTGCAGACTTATCTTAGATATTTTTATAAAAATATATACCGTTAACTGAAAAAGTTATACTAGTTCGTAATACGATCCATTGATAAAACACATTGTATAATAATTAAATTCTTTTCTAAAGTTTTAGAATATTCAAGAAATATATTTCTCAATGATTTTTTCTGTGCTGCTTATTTTTTTTCAAATGACGAATATATTAAAGCTTTTTCTTAATACATATTAATTGTCAATATGTTTTTTAAAATTTTAACTTCACGCAGTATCCCGCATATAGCAGGGTAGGCAGAGGGAACCTGAGAACTTAATGTTAAGACACTCCGTTCTCTTTCAACAAATCCCTTCCTCCACTTTCCGCCAGATTGAGGCATTGCGTGTTGAGTGGCGGAACTCAACGCCGCGCTTTGCCTTGTTACCAAACCTAGAAAATGAAAATACTTCATTTCCATGGAGTGGGAATCGAAACCACAACCTGTCGCTTTACAGTCTCACACTTGTACCTCTGCGCCACGACAGGCGCAGAGGCACAGTTTTAATTTTGGATATACTTATTACATTGTAAAAAAATTATATACGGTGCTCACTTTACATAAGGTGTAGCTGTATAAAAAAATCAAGTCTAATTCATCAGCAAAATAAAATAATATTATCTTAAATTAAAGCATAGATTAATTTTTTTTTTTAAAGTTTGTCCTCTACATCATAATGCGTAAGGCTTACCTGATATTTTATGGTAGAGTATGACAATGTACCCGTGGCCTCGGATGATGCAGATTGATGGACCACCGTGGAGTTTTAGTGAGTAGGATGTTGACGCATTTGACGCATGAGTCTCACATAATCCGCATATGCTATGATTATCATCCCATGCAAGAAAAGACTTACCTGAATTTGGCATATACACCTAAAAATAAAACATGTACTTAATATTATAAATTATTAGGAATATAACATTTTTTATGTTTTATATCAAAATTCTTCAATATTTACACATTGTGCAAGTAGAAATAAGGAAACCTGTGCATCGTGGTCAAGTAAGGTAAGGTAAATTGTAATATATTCATAGCGTAGAGCAGCCATTTTTAATTGTTGTCTTATATTTAAGTGTAACTCTAAGGTTTACATCTCCACGACCTCGCTTTTTCGATTAACCTACATTGCGCTTTACGCAATCTGACGGTTGGCGCGTTATACAATATGCAAAACGTAACCCGCACTCGGTTGAATAGGTTTCATGCTTTATCCTACTTTAGATTCTGAGCCCGAGCAATTGCGTACAGACGCATTTGGTGATTTGTGATACAGTGACACGTTAGCTTAAGTCAATTAAGCTCGATATTCATAGACATCCTAGTCTATGTCTATATAACTAAGTCTGTACTAATTGAAATCATTAAAAATATAAATACTAAAAGAATTAGAAATTAAGGAAACAATATTGGACATAACATTTTTTTTGGTGGTAGGAGGTTCGTCCTCCGTCTGGCTCGCGACCACTATCATGTCAAAGACGAACCGCCAAATATCTTATGATGTGTTCCGGTTCGATGGCATGTAAGCCAGGTTTTCCCATTCCCACCCATCCTTTCCCCAAAATGTGGTGGTTCCGAGAACGGAATACTACATTGTCCTCCTCTTCCATCTGTATCCTCTAGGTTGGCAACGCATCTACAACATCTCTGGTGTTGTAGATGTTTATGGGCGAAGGTATCCACTTACCATCAGGTGGTCCTTCTGCTCGTTTGCCATCCGTTATCCATAAAAAAAAAAAAAAAAAAAAAATGCAACAGATGTCTAAAGACTGAAGAAACTATTTCCATTTAATCACATATAGAGTGAAGTAATACATTTTGAAATTTAGAGAAACTAAACCGTAACAGTACTTTAGTATCTTGTTATACGCTTTACCCAAATTTCAGGAGAACAACGCGTGCTTTGAGAGGATTTCTAACGTCTCGTTACGTCTTTACCAGAAGCACAGATAACTTTGTAGTATAACAAGACTCGTCTTGAGGAACGCACAACACTAAAGCTTGAATGTCTACATGCATGAATGCATTTTGCTAAGATTTATTGGTATTAGACAACTTATGTATATGAATAATAGATTTTATATTATATGGTTGAAGAACACATCATTTACTATACACTCATTGACTATAAGCGAAGTACTTAAATGCCATGACTAAAAATATAACATCAGGACAGTGTACTCGCTCTGTATTTCAAGTTGTTTTAAATACATATTAAATAACAGGACGTACTGTCACATCAATGAAACTATTTCACATAACATAAGATATTGCATATAGAGTGGTGGAACTTAACACCGCTTCTTTCTTACTAACGCGGGAAAATTAATAATTTAAATATATGTTTCCCTTAAATGAGTTGCTTTAAATATAATCATCACAATCGTTTTAAAACAATCACAAGGTGGTAGGAGGTTCTCCTCCGACTGGCTCGCGACCACTATCATGTCAAAGACGAACCGCCAAATATCTAATGATGTGTTCCGGTTCGATGGCATGTAAGCCAGATTTTCCCCTTTCCCA
>JAKGSA010001677.1:0-10440 GCA_033558755.1 Philaethria dido | reverse complement strand
TCTACAACACCAGAGATGTTGTAGATGCCTATGGGCGAAGGTAACCACTTACCATCAGGTGGTCCTTCTGCTCGTTTGCCGTCCGTTATCAATAAAAAAAAAAAAACATCACAATCAAATGTTTTCCAATTGCGCTACGGTGGTATCTAAGTACCATAAATTTTCTTTTAAAACGGCCCTATCTAATTATTCGTTACCTATTAGCGGGGTAATGTATTATTAAATATCTAAATAAATGTAAACTGTAAATTTAGTATATTATTAATTTATATTTTCCACATAAATATACATGGGAAATAAATTCAAACTAAAATTACTCCAATCCACATTAAGCAATACTGATCAATGCTAGTTCAGGCATCTCTTCATAAATAAGATAATCTCAGAGTCAATAACGATGAGCCATACTCAGCACGTACAAGCCATCGGTATGAGAAATCCACAAGATCGTTCATTTCTATGGCTATCGACTTGGAAGGGTGAGACATTTGATTACGATACCAATAGGACTATAAATAAATTATAATGAGTATAATAAATAGATGCAAAAATAATCGTTAATTTTACGTATTGGAAAATTAACGGTTGGAACAACACCTATAAAAATTGATTGACTTTCAATATAGGTAGGTATATAGATATATATTGTGGTTATCTAGTGTAAATTTATGTACAATATACTTTTCGTGAATTCAACATTAGAAATTAAAAGAATGAAGCTTATAGATGTAACTACTACCAATAACTGTCTATCAATAGTTAAGCTTTTAACAAAACAAAAGAACACCGACTTTCAATAAAATGCACCAAATTATTACGAATAACTCATAAACTACTCGTCAGATCTTAACTCAATAGGTTCGGCCAGTTATGCGATGACACACAATAAAATACAGTCCAATTGATAACCTCCTCCTTTACCAAAGCTATAAATACATGTCTAAATTTATTTTGTTTTTCCGGCCTGTCAATGGAGGGTTATATTTTTCGCCCGTATCCTTTAAACCCTTGGACCAAATTATATAACTATGGTGACGCTAGATAAGTATTCATATTCATTTCCAAGTGTTCCTAAATATTTGACTTTACTTTTACTTTAATATGGCCCCCTCTAGTGGCAATTACGTCATGAATAAAGACAAAAAAATCGTTGATGGGTACCATGTGGGGTATCAAATGAAAGGACTTAATCAGCATTTCAAATATATAACACATAACTTACTTTTATAGCTTACTTTATTTGTATTTGCTTCCGAAATTTGAAGAATTGGTTCAGTCGGGTTTTTTGTTCTTTATAATTGTGTGTGTGTTATTAGTTAATATGACTTCCTAGAATTAATAACAAAAATCTCACATTAATTCTGTAATAATGTCATGCATGAAGAGGTTAATGACTGTGGACGAGGCGAAAGACGTATGCAGGGACCGTAGCGTTTGGCTCTCCGTTCTCTCTGACTACCCCGCTAGGGATAAGCGTGAAGTTAAGTAAGTAAGTAATTCTGTAATATATACGAATATTGCTAAGTACCTAAATCCCCTGGACGCTAAATTTGGCACTCCACCAATTGTGATTATTATACACGAGGCTATTGGCATCGTCATATCTAGAATACTATTGATTTAAATCGTTAAACTATAAACTGTAGAAGATATTTAATAGATAAGTGTAATTGAATCCCTGCTATTTACATATATAAAATATTTTCGTTTGTATATTTTTGGTGGTATATTTGTAATTTGCCGAAATTAATGCGTGGCTTAATATGATGGTTTTAAAGCTCAATCAACTGGAATATTTGTTCTAATATGGAATATACCAGTATGTAATTGTTATATATACGTAACCTAGGTCATTGAGTAAAAATATCAGATAAAAAGTTCACATTTAGGTGGTAGGAGGTTCGTCCTCCGACTGGCTCGCGACCACTATCATGTCAAAGACGAACCGCCAAATATCTAATGATGTGTTCCGGTTCGATGGCATGTAAGCCAGATTTTCCCCTTTCCCACCCATCCTTTCCCCAAAATGTGGTGGTTCTGATAGTGGACTACTACATTGTCCCCCATTCCATCAGTATCCTCTAGGTTGGCAACGCATCTACAACATCTCTGGTGTTGTAGATGTCTATGGGCGAAGGTAACCACTTACCATCAGGTGGTCCTTCTGCTCGTTTGCCGTCCGTTATCAATAAAAAAAAAAAAAAACATATAATTCCCAGTAAAATTCTGTTGATTAAAATAATTAAACTTATCATTTAGGGTGAAAATGAGCAAACTGACATAACAACAAAGAAACTAAAATTTTCATTACAAATTTCTTTGAAATCATATTTATTGTAAATTTATATTATTCGGACTAAAATTGATTTGAATATAGTGATTGTTCTCGTATTCAATAGAAATACGGCGAAGGCCTAAAAATCTAATAAATAAAAAAAGGTAAAATAATTTTTATATTGCAATAATCACTTCGTCAGAAACAGACATGAATATTGTAGAAGAAAAAATGACAACGGGTCACGTATATTTGAAATAAATTTCATTGTTTTGCGATGTAAAGCAATTATTGTAGCATGTTAACAACTAAATTTTTTATTTACATACAGTGTACCAAATAAAACAAATATTCATATTTTAAGGACTATGTTATATTTTTTGCAACTACTTCTTCCGAAAATGCTGTATAAACGAATTCTAATGAGACCTCTCTCTATTTACTATGTACCAGTAAAGTTAAAATAATTTCATAATACTTAAGGTATTACTTTACTCTACTCTAGTAAATAACGATTCAAACAAAACACACATTTGATGATGGTGATGATGATTTGACTCTATTTATTTCAATGTAATAACTTTATTTTTTTCAACATACTAATATTTCTTACTTAAAATATATATTTAAAAGGAAATGCCAAAATTTATATTTCGTGGGTAATAATAGAGCTCTTGAGACTCGACTGAGGCGATTGTTTTATTCATAGAAAGCATCAGTTGGCGGTCTTAACAAAATATTGTACTGGGCCCTTCTGGCTTTGTGGTTAGCACCGGGTTTATCTTTCATTCTATTTCAACCTAACCTTTATCCTAATCTTTAAAATAACTTGCGAAATATTAAACTATTTCAAAGGAAATGTTAATAACAAAATATTTAAGATTATTTTGAAATTATTGTACTGAAAACTTGAAATTTACTTTCACTTTCTAAATTCTTTTGTTACAATTAAGGTCAGTAAGCCTCATTCATGTATTCAATACAAGTACAATGAAATATATTAGGATTATATTACAGCGACTCTGAAGAAGTTATAAGTATGTTATATATATATATATATATATATATATATATATATAAGAAGAAAATTTCTTTATTCATATATACTTGATTTTAATTTTTTAGTAGGGAATAATAATAATTCAAAAGCTCATAATTTATGTATATTTCTATTGATGTTCGTACCAATAAGGCACGTTTTAGTAAACAATAACGAGTACGAGTACAGTCGCTAAACGCTAATAATTACGAAACCTCGAAAACAGCAACCACAATTCACTTAAAAGCTTAGTAACAAGCAGTTAAATTTGCCATAGCAATTAGTTTTGTTTTATTAAACAAATGATTTATTTTAATTATCTGTAGAGGTACTACTATAGAGGGAGGAAGGGCAGATTTGGATAAGCATTAAAAAATGGCAATAAATTTATTTTATAGTAAGCTTTAAACGAATAATCAAGGTATTTTTTGAACAAACTGCTACAGAGGATCGCTAGGATCTTTATATTCTTTTAAATGTGAAAAAGTGAGTAATAAGAGAGTAAGAGTTAAGATATTGATAGAATTTCTAGTTTTAACGTCACTCGGTAAGGAACTAAACATGCGTCTATCTCAACTACCCAGTCAAGCATAATCCATAAAGATAATAAAAAATATAAAAAAGGCACTTTTGTACTCCGTTTGTCACTCTGCACTATTGGTTTTAGCGGGGAAAGCCTAAGGTATAGCAATCCACTCTCCACTTTACACCCATTTTAGATAAATTACGTTTTAAGTGGCGGAACTTACTTTCCAAATTTATTTTAACAATTTCCGGTCTACATTGTTCTTTAAACAGGAACAAATCTCAAATCTCTCTGGTAGATTCGCCTCAAAAATAAAACAAAACATAGAATTATATACCTTAAACTACACCTATGCTACACCTGCTATGGGTCATGCCTATACGGATAATAGCTCCTTAACATTCACAGTGATATTGAAAATGATACTTTAACAACTTGAAAGCAAATAGTGAAAAGTTACGAAATAAAAAAAACCTTTTATTTGCGATAGATTAGATGTCAGTTCTGCATTAAATATCCTTTGACACTGAATTGTCCTAAAAACGAATCCAAAGTTTTTGCTTCACATATTTATATATAGATGAAAATACTTTGAAAAGAAAGATTTTTAGCTCAATTTATTTTTTACAGATTTATAGAATTCAGAGAAAGTGAAAGCATTTATAAATACAAAAATAATTTTTGGGCTACATTTATATATATTTACTTGAAAATTTTTACACCTACCAGGGTGGTATCACTGAGATATCGAAAATTGACATTTTTAGTAGTGAAAAAGTTATTTTTTATATTTTCATACAAAATATTTCTAATAATTATCTTTATTATTTTCTTTAAAAATAATAATGTTTATAACGTTTTACATCGTACATATTGTACAACATTTGAGTTTAGCAAATTTTGGAATCGCTCGCGCTGAGTGTAAGTCAAATATACCAATCAAATGCAGAAGAGGAAGTGATTACTTTGTATGTGAAAAACGTCAGTTGAAGTCCGTATGTCTTTGAAAACTGGCTTTACAAATAGCATGGGCCTAATAGCTAGAACACGGCTTAATTTAAGTATTGAATAGAATTTGGTATTTCGCAGCACTTATAGTATAGAATATTTCAGGGAAATCCATCTTCATCGAATTATTTTTTATGTAAAGCCGAAACTGCTGGACGTAGATAGGTGACATTTGACTTGAGGGGTTTCTAGGACACCAAGAGATTTTTTTTTCGGATATTTACAGACGAAAGAAAAACTAATTTTACGGACGTAAATACGGAAGATACAAATAAGATTGGTATGACTAAATAAGTGAAATAAACAAAACTACAAAATTCTTCTCCTATCCCACGTTACATGATTTGTTTGTTTTACGTTCGTAAAACTTAAAACATACTGTATGTAGATGCAGACATTTATCTATTGCAGCAGATACAGGTGTTTTAAAGTAACCCACTTAAACTAAGTTCAATAGAACAGTGTATAGAGAACACAATGTAGACGGTTGAATGGACGTTTTAACTATAGCCGTCGTTATCAAACAATAAGATGTTTAAAAAATTTATATTACACAATTTTAAATATTACTAGAATTCAAATTTTGTATTTCCAATACAAGAGAGGAAAATAAAAGTAAAGTGCTGAACCACGAACAATAAACAACGATCACGATATCACAAACTCGATATAACTTTGGAACAAGAATAAAATAATGCAAACAGAAAGCTCCGTATCAATGCGGTCACAGTTCACACTAACTTTATTATCTCAATATGAATACTATGAATATGAAAACAAGGGACTGCTATAAATAGAACTGCCATGATGCGAATATTATTACATACTTTATTTAGGCAAGTGCTATCAACGTCTTGTTATATGCAATATTCATTGGACGAAATAATCATTGGACGAAAGATATAGAGTATTGTCTCGTTTATCAATAATTTTTATAATTATTAAGCGTTAATTATAACTAAAATCTGAGAAATTAAAGTATAAGTTCCTCTTTTCTCCACTTTTTGCCCATTTAAGTGACATTGTAAACTGGCTTTACACAGCACAACGCAAAGTTTTGTCGAGCTAGACCTATGAAGAACTATATAGTAATATGGACTATGATATGATATGCTCAGGTACTAAAATAATAGTACCATTTAGCCTTAGTGTAATAGTAGTACTTTAGCTCCCAATGCCTAACCTCGCGGTATAATAAGGTGCTACGCACTCGCAAGCGCGCTCGACCGTGATGCTCCAACGTGGGCGGACGACACTCCAAACGTCTCTAGTCATGTTAAATGTCACTTACTACAAAGGTTTGCAAAAAATCTGAAGTTACAAAGATTTTTTTGTATTATATAACTTATAAATATATTTTGTAAAGGTACTTGTGAGAATTTTTCGCTTGGTGGTAGGAGGTTCGTCCTCCGTCTGGCTCGCGACCACTATCATGTCAAAGACGAACCGCTAAATATCTTATGATGTGTTCCGGTTTGATGGCATGTAAGCCAGGTTTTCCCCTTTCCCACCCATCCTTTCCCCAAAATGTGGTGGTTCCGATAGCGGACTACTACATTATCCTCCCTTTCCATCTGTATCCTCTAGGTTGGCAACGCATCTAGTACATCTCTTGTGTTGTAGATGTTCATGGGCGAAGGTAACCACTTACCATCAGGCGGTCCTTCTGCTCGTTTGCCATCCGGTATCCATAAAAAAAAAAAAAAAATATATATCTAGAGTAAGTGTTCTTAGAAGGGAGGAGGTGTGTATTTGTGAAAGCTAAAGTTTGGACAGAAGCTTATAATAAATTTTAAATTTACATGAGGCATTTTGAAACAAAATAACATTGCAAATTAAGAGATGGAACTCAACGCCGCACTTTGTCTTAACAAAATGAGGAAATGAAAACAACTTCAATATATAAAAATGTTTTATATTATTCATTGCTTTAAGTGGGACTCGAACCCACGATTGTGTTTACAGTAAATGCTGCATATTTAGTCAGACAGGGACTATCTGTTAGGAAGATATTCAAACATGTCTTATGACTATGGCTTTCGACTGCACTTAGTACTATTTTTGGCATATTGAGTGTTGTTCCTAAAGCATTTTGTATTTGCTTGCATTTTCTTATAATCTTTTTTCAAAGTATAATAAGTTATTACTTATTATAATAATATATATGGATAGTAGAAAATGGCAATTATCTTTGATTTTCATAGAGTAATACAGGGTGCGGTGCGGAAACTTCCTGATTTGTATTTAGCGCCAAGCAGCCAGATGTGGTAGGAAAAGGGCGGGGAGTATTTCATATGAAAGGCAAGGTCATGAAGTTTTATTTCCCGCCTAGTCAGTGTCCACTATGCATTGGACAAGTGAACACCGTGCGTTTGCCCTCGAGGCGTATTTTTCTAATGGCTGTTGCATTATCGCTACTCAACGAGCATTCCATACTCGGTTCCGTATTCGTCCTTCAGGTCCGGTTCCTGATCGGAAATGGATTGTTACGTGGGTGAACACATTTAGGGCAAGTGGAAGTGTGAATAAAAGTGGGTCTGGAGGTCGGCGGACTATCACTACACCCGAAAACACAGAGAGAATTAGACTGTCATTTCTGCGTTCTCCAAACAAATGATTGACGCCTTTTTTTCTGCCTGCACTGGCTGAAATGAATATCAGGGATGCCTGGTTCCAACAGGATGGAGCCACGGCCCACACAACGCGATGTTCAATGGATTTTTTGAGACAACATTTTGCAGAGCGTCTCATCTCCTTGAGAGGTGACCTTCTTTGGTCGGCCCGATCCCCTGATTTGGCTCCGTGCGACTTTTTTTATGGGGTTATCTTAAATCAATTGTTTATAATGACCGTCCAAGAACCCTACCTTATTTAAAGAACAACATACGTCAAGCCATCGCCAACATACCCGTCAATATGCTTCAGGGAGTTGAACGGAACTTCAAAAATAACTTGACATTGATATTGATATTGACTTGATATAACATGACTAACTCAATGTATTGACAATGAGGGCTGTCATTTATCCGATGTCATCTTTAAAACTAAGTGATACAAAAATTCATGTAATGTCTTTTACAATAAAATTTATATTATAATGATATCTTTATTATTTCTTTTTCTATTGAGCTTTCAAATCAGGAAGTTTCCGCGCCGCACCCTGTACATATTTTATATAAAGGATATTGCATTTAGCAGCCAATATTAAGCCACGTCAAACGCAGCAACAAAACATAGTCTACTGTACAAAATATTTTACAATGGACCCCGAATAAATGATTTATCGTAAAGTGAATGCTATGGAAGCATCACATAAATTAACAGTAAATTATATGCGCGATTCAAATTTATGTACCGTATCTGAGCATCGTAAACATTGAGTCTGCGATGCCTCACCGGTCCCTACATGTTGCGTCGGCAAAAGCCTATTATCATAATTGGTACTTCCTGAAGTGTTCGTATAAGATACAAACTTTTAAGTAATATGTTATATATATTTTATATGTTTTGAAATATTTTACTTTAATATTTGTTAAATTGTATTTATATTTCATATTGTTATGTGGTGGTTATGTATGATAGAAAATTATGGATTGTGGTAACATGATGTATTTTTAGATCAACATTTATCATTAAGTATTCATAACGCCTGTTTGAAAAATATAAATAACTAAAATCATAAAAAATAAAATTAAACAAGAATATACATTCGTATGTATGTAGCTAGCTTCACGCTGTATCCCGCATATAGCAGAGTAGGCAGAGGGAACCTAATGTTAAGACACTCCATTCCCCACTTTCCGCTGAATTGAGGCATTGCTTGCTGAGTGGCGGAGCTCAACGCCGCGCTTTGCCTAAACAAGAATATTTTTGTTTAAAATATAAAATACATAAGATTAAGGAAAAGGACGTCATTCTCACTAACTTTCTTACTGTTTAAAACTTATCTTAAACATTAAAACACATTGAAAGTATAAAAATATACCCTTTAATTACTAGAGTGGTGCAGGATTAATAAGCTTAGAGGCAATTAATTTTAACACCTTGCAAAACGTGTATCTGATTTCATATTACCCCGTTTTTTCTAACAGGTATGTATCCCATGTTTGACAGAAAATTTAATAAACATTATTTAAGAAATGCGTAGGTGGAAAATACGTGCCTAATCAATCACAAATGTTCAATATGTTCATATCTATTTATATTATAAAAAATCTTTATTTTATGATGCCGTTAGAAAATGTTTAACATTCGCGGCTGATAAATCACATTGTAGATAATGTCTCTATATTACCTAAAAGTGGATAAAAGAATGATTTATCACTCGACTATGTCTACCGGAGAAAATTCAAACGAAATATGCAAATAAAATAAATACTGAAATGTTTTCTTGAATATTAATATAATCAGTTATTTTGCACTTCGATGTCGTGTAATATGGATTTAATTTTAAATTTACGACCAGTTCAGTTTTTTATGTAATATATTTAAGATTAAAAAAAAAAATTAGTATACAGATGTCAGTACGTATCATTAATTAATGTAAAATCATTAACATACACCAACATCTATCTTTTTTTTAGATTTACGCATATCCCGCATGTAGAAAGGTACGCAGAAAAATTATAATCAGCAGACATTAATCTCTACATTCCGTCCTATTTCGATATATAGCATGGCAAATCTCAATACCGATCTTTGATTCATTATAGAATAATCTGATTTAAGTATAATTGCGTTTCAGAGTTTTTTATTATATATAACTTTATGATTTCTTTACTAAATATGTTGTTAACGCCTGTCGTGGCGCAGAGGTACAAGCGTGCGACTGTAAACGCGACAGGTTGTGGGTTCGATTCCCACTCCAGGAAACCGATTTTTTCATTTCCTGAGTTTGGTAGGAAGGCAAAGCGTTGAGTTCCGCCACACAGCACGCAATACCTCAATTCGGCGGAAAGTGGGGAACGAGTGTCTTAACACTAGGTTCCCTCTGCCTACCCTGCTATATGCAGGATACAGCGTGAAGCTATGTGTGTATGTTTGTGTGTTCTATATATGATTATATACAAATTAAACCCAATAAATAATTTCTAAGCATTAAACATTAACTTTATTGATATCATTACTTAATTATTTAAAATAATTGTCTCAACTCCTATAAATAACAGAGTCCATTTATGGTAGACAAAATGTGGGAGGCTAATAGCTAATAATGAAAGCAACTCGGGCAATGTCCCTATTTTATTATTATTACCAACCAGTACGATTTAATCTGTCAGGCGACGGCTTTACGAGGAATTAGTGCTTGTAGCAAATTACTAGAATTTATTGCCTAAAACAAAAAATACCATAGAACCTTCTATACGACATCGTTTATGGTTACAGACGACCTTTTAGGCAAATCATAAAATATCACTAGACTTGAAGTGTTATATTATTGAATCAATGCCTTGTTTGCCCCTTGGTATAGCGTAGTGCCTATTACAGTCGTCAGAAGAGGCAAGAAAGGGAGTAAATCTTCAAGCACCAACCCTTCCTCGCTTCATACAAAGACCCAGGCCTCTAAAGTGATTCAGCCACCCAAACCCAAAG